>SDVV010011714.1:0-15742 GCA_016164225.1 Gammarus roeselii | reverse complement strand
AGGGGATTCTTGTCGTTATGATGTGCGAGAAGAGCCCTGTCGTTATGATCCGCGAGGAGAGCCCTGTCGTTATGATGAGCAAGGGGATTCTTGTCGTTATGATGTGCGAGAAGAGCCCTTTCGTTATGATGCGCGAGGAGAGCCATGCCGTTATGATGTGCGAGAAGAGCCCTGTCGTTATGATGAGCAAGGGGATTCTTGTCGTTATGATGTGCGAGGAGAGCCCTGTCGTTATGATGAGCAAGGGGATTCTTGTCGTTATGATGTGCGAGGAGAGCCCTGTCGTTATGATGAGCAAGGGGATTCTTGTCGTTATGATGTGCGAGGAGAGCCCTGTCGTTATCCGTGACGTTGAAGAGATAAAAGGAGAGTGTGGGAATGGTTCAATTGAGTTACGCTATCCAATGCTCATTTGTCCTCAAAGGCAAAGATCATTTATTTTAGAGCCAGAACAATGCAAAATCAATAGGGACAGAGCACGCTGAGCTGAAATTGCAGGATTCTGCAATAGTGCAGTCGTGTTTGAATTGGCAGTTACTATTTCTTCTAAGACAAATACAGAGAGAGATCAGAGAATTATAGTATGTGAGGTTATGTTTGCGTTTTGTTGACAGAGTGATAGTGTTGATGCTCCGAGCGAGCTGGAAAATATAGTATTACGTTACCAGTTTTGTGTTAATCGTCGTCGACTGTTTAACTCTGCCTGCGGGCAAGCAATAGAGTTGTACATTTCTGATTGAAAGAAGATACGGTTGCGCAATTCTGAATGTCAGCTGGTAGTTTGTTGAAGCTCTTTGGACCTGAAATCGTGAAAGCTTTGGCCTCAATCTCTGTTCTTCTGAACTCTGTGTCAATATTATTTTCATTCCGTGTTGATCGTTGATGGGCCGCTTCTCGAGATGTCAACACAACACCGTTTCAACAGAAAAGCTTGTTCTGAATTTTAAAAACTCATATTGCTTCGTTCAGTTCTAGTCGTTCCTGGATGTTCAGTCAAACAAGTTTCTTTTGAATTGGTGTCATTGGTTTTCGTGCACTTACCCCATATGGTAGGGCAGTAGTTTAAATGTGAAAAAATTGAATCATTGATTACTAGATGTCTGGACATGAAGTCGAGTTGTTTCTTCGTTCGACAGAGAAACATGAGTGTACCATTCAGTTTGGAGCAGAGCTTACCAACATGATGTCCAAAGGTCATATTGAGATCAAGCCACGCTCCCAAACTTTTTACTCTGTTGTCAAGCGGGATTTTTGCGCCCATACAATTTACAACAAAATTCTCGGGAACTCTCCGTGTGTCTGCTTTGGATCCCAGGATAATGCACTGTGTTTTACTTGTATTAACTTTGAGCCCGTTTGAAGAGTATCAATTATTTATGCGGTACAGCGCTATTTCTGCATCTTTCTTCAGCTGTTCTAATTCGTTTGCTGGTCTAGCGAACAGCAATTGAACATCGTCCGCGTATAATGTCAATCTGGCATTGTCGAGAGGGTTTTTACAGTTTATGTCATTGGTAAACAGATGGAAAAGAACCGTTCCGAGAATAGATCTTTGTGGAACCCCGAAATTTACCGGTCATGGAGCATAGGTGATCTTTCCATCTTATACGACAGACTTGGACCGATACCTGAGATACCTTTCAAACCAAGGTGTTTGGATGTTCAGTCGTAGCAATTTTTGATTTATACTGTAGAATGCTTTAGAGAGGACCAGCAGCTTTGTATAAGAGTTCGGAGATTTTTAGTAGCGCGTCTTCAGTAGAGTTCTTTCGTCTGTATGCATACTGACAGTCATTGATCAGGTTTGCCTCTTCTAGGTAGTCAAGGAGTTGACGTGCAATAACCTTTTCCAGGATTTTGGAAGTTACTGGTAGGAGGCATATGGATCTATGACTTGAAGGGTTGGTTACCTCCCGCTTTTTAGGAATAGCTTTGATTAGCGCGTGTTTCCAATTTTGAGGGAAGGTATTTGTTGCAATGGATGTGCTGATGAGCCGCTGTAGATATGGCGGCATAGTTTCTAACCCGTCCTTGAGGTACTGCAATGTTATTCCATCGTTCCCACAGAAATAGGTATTCTCAAGAGCGAAAAATATAAGCAATGAGCAATAAATATAAACGGAAATGAATAAATCATTTTAAATGTTTCCGGAATGTCAGAAGCGTCACAGCCCGGAACTTATAACAATGGCAAAGGTCATCAATCGGCAGACCTTTGTGTTTAGGTTATTGAATGACCGATAAATTCATAGAAAAACACCGGGGATTCTTTCCTTGCTGCCATCATAACATGGAAATGAACTCGGCGAATAAATCCATTTTCAGATAAACAAAAGAAATGAGGTTTAGTCATGATACCCTCATTATTTATTGAGAATTGCAAATGGTCAGAGTATGTAACATACCCGATTCATCTTTTTATCCAACAATTTTCACGGATAATAATATAAACTTGACAGTGACTGAGCCGCAGTGCAGGTTCATTTGCATTACGGGTCATCGAAGGCCAATCATTACTCTCTTCGAATGCTGGGTCTTCCGAGTGAACAATTAGATAACGCTTTATTTGTACTCTCAAATTGTTAACGTGTGGATAACGCTTTATTTGTACTCTCTAATTGTTAACGTGTAGATAACGCTTTATTTGTACTTTCAAATTGTTAACGTGTAGATTGAACGTCCTTTGGTGTTACCTAATTATGAAAAATTTTCTTCCACCCA
This sequence comes from Gammarus roeselii, assembly GCA_016164225.1. Classification (NCBI taxonomy): domain Eukaryota; kingdom Metazoa; phylum Arthropoda; class Malacostraca; order Amphipoda; family Gammaridae; genus Gammarus; species Gammarus roeselii. Next base: position 13,021 of record SDVV010011714.1, on the reverse strand, counting down.
GCGACATGCTGGTCTTTCAAACAAGAGTTACGAGTAGATTTAATCATGGCTCACTACGATATCAATTATGCCATGCTTTCACAGGGATATTACCACGTTCCCTAGCAGTGGTCATATTTTATCGTATGGATATAAGATCAACCGTCACTTATTCTGAGACATTAACTTATTCTAAGACATTAACAGAATAAGCAATACGCTACAGGTCGCTATGACGATAAATATATCAATGAGGCGACAAATAACCCAACAAAATACCATTACCCGGTCGCGAATCCAACATCGGCCAACCTTCCGTTCCTACGGCCTTATGATCATCGATATTGATATTGCATTGCTATACTTGCATCGCCGAGAAACTGTTCCATGGTTAACAAATGGCATTGATCAAAATGAGATGTGTTACTTTATAGTTTCACTCGGAGTGTTTCACAGCACATACTGATTTATTTTTCTGATCGAAAATTGTTTGCTCTCAAATCTTTCAGTTATTTGACTGGTTCAATTCATTAACCAAAACTGCATAGTAACATAATTCATAATCCTTTGTCATACTGGTCGATGTGAATGTTCACAAATGTTGAGCGACGAATCCGACAAATTGTAATGTTGTTTTACCTTTTAATATACGTTTTGAGTATAAGAAAGTTCAGCTTGTGTTTCAGAAAACGTCAATGGCTTTGTTATGCATGAGGTATTTCATTAAATAATATGATTACGGTACAGAAAATATATTTCTCTGAATGTTTTTTAAAATTTAGTTCAACTTTTTTAGTTGTTCGTCCATTACACCAAAATTTACGCCTTTGTTTTCCAAATGTTAATTTTGTACCATGGATACGAAATAAAACGAAAACTTGTACCAACTTGGCGTTGCCCTCCGTGAATCCGATAACATACTCTGGAATATGAAATGAATAACCAATGCGTTAATACAAAGTTCGTTGAGTCAATAATGTCTAACGGGAGATTTCGTTCTACCGTCGATGGTCGCTGACTTCCAAATTTACCATATTTACAGCGGATGCTGGTCGGAGTTGAGAGGAAGATGTCAAGAGCCAACTGATGCCGTCACAGATACCTTCCACAGGTTCACATATTCCCAATCTCAGATCAAATGGTCTTAGAACGCATCCAGGCCACTCCTATCTTTAGGTCGTTCTCATAGTTCAAGAGCTTATGATAATGGCATCTGCACTTTTGGGGGACTCGTGGGCATGAGTAACTTGAAGAGTTCTGTGCCAACAAGGAAAAAATGGGGTTACAAAGAGAATCCTGCAACAGGTATTGGTAATAAAAATCAATGGTTGGTTATTCAGTGTGGTTTTAAGACATATTTGTTAGCACTTTTCAACATAAGTATTAGGTGTTGTATAAAGTCTTTTGCAGGCAAGATTTTATGTTTATATTTTTTTGGCCCTTCCTGCTGATAAAATAAGGATGTATTATGATCAGTCAGCGGGTTAGTCAACCATAATTCACCCTAAATTTGTTCATGGTCTTTCCAATCTCTGCCGGTTCAATTATTCATATTTTTGCAGTGTTCTATGTATATCGTAGTAAACAGCTATGTTTCTCCTCTCAATAGTACAATGGCTTACCCATTCAGTTGTTTTGATCACAACACTGCAACTCAGCTGTCTGCTTTTTCTGATTTTTTAGTCATAAGCGCATCACAATTTGAGCAGCCAAAAGACAGAATTGAATGCGAACGATCAATTCCTGGCGTCGCCTCCTTCATTGGTCCCCAGACTGTGATGTCTTATAGACATAATTAGATCAAATACCGGTACAGGGAGGTAGCGGCTGGGGGCGACGACTCGGGTACAGGGAGGTAGCGGCTGGGTGCGACGACCCGGGTACAGGGAGGTGGCGGCTGGAAGCGACGACCCAGGTACAGGGAGGTAGCGGCTGGGTGCGACGCCTCGGGTACAGGGATGTAGCGGCCGGTGCGAGTACCCGGGTACAGGGAGGTAACGGCTGGATGCGAAGACCCGGGTACAGGGAGGTAGCAGCTGGGTGCGACGACCCGGATACAGGGAGGGACGACAGGGACGACAATTGGACAAGCATTCATTCAGTTACTCGGGCAAGGCGATCGAGAATGGGGAAAATACATTTATTGACAAAATTATTTATCACAATGTTTACGGACAATCCTATACGATGTTTATTATCGTTTTGATAATAAAAATTCAAATGTGCAGTTTTGCCAGATTTATTAATTTCTGTGAGTCTTACCGTTGCAGTGCCTCAGTTCTTCGTAATCGTGAACCGTTCAGACCCATCTTTCCAATTTGGTAGCCATTTTGATTTCCCAACTTCGTGTATTCGTGATTTTGTAACCCTTTGTATTGTTTTTTCCCAACCACATGTATTCGTGACTTCCCAACCACAGGTAATCGTGATATCGCAGCCCCATGTATTTCGGATTAGCCAACGTAATGTATTCGTTATTTCTAAAGCAAGGGTATTCGTGTTTTTTACCTCCAAGTTGAGGTTATCTGTAAGATCATTGATAATACTATTATAAATCATATTTTGCTCCATGGGGTACGAAGCAGCGGCCACCTGTAGGGAAATACGTGGTGCCTAATTAAATCTAAACTTTAATTCAAAAACTGTAGTAGATAATTGAGTTTTATGTGTTATATCTCAGAATTAACAAGTCATCGCTTGACGATGGAAATAAATGATTTCCTAACGGGAATGGTCGATACATATGCTTTGAATCTTATAGCAATGAAATGTAAATTGATAGGAGTCCTCACTAAATATTTTATTGATGCCATCATCATATATGATCCAGCTTTCCGTTGTCAAACATTTGCAGTTTGAGGTACGACTACAATTCTCACCCGAGGCAAGCATCTGGCGTGGCCTGTTCGCTGGCCTCTGTACTGGCTCTCGTCGCCGACATGTTCAGAAAACACCGCTGCCCTTTTGAAGTGCAAAATGCCATCTCTAGAAAAACATGAGAATTGCTTGTAAGGCCACGTTTTCTTTGTCCAATGGAATGTTATTCATTAAATACTTATGATCGCGAGGATGCATGATGTTGAAGATTTTGCTGAAGATTTTTCACTCTTTAGTTGTCAACCAAATGAATTATTGCTATCAGGCATGTATGCGATTCAATTGTGTCTCTTTAACATCACGTGAATCTGGCGTTTAGATTTGAAATTATTTCTTCCTGTATAAGTCAGATAGTTTCGCTGTTTAATACACGGCTACAAATTTGAAATATTTTTAAAATCATTCAAGAGTTTACTACGTTTCACTGTAGATAAAAGTTTTAAAATACCAACAGCCTGACGAACAATACTCATATATATGTCCATTATCTGTTAGCAGTTCCGTTGTAAGCACAATAGGTTTCTGCTTTCTTCGGGAGCCTCCTTCAAATCTCATCGGCTTCAATACCTTCTCTGTAAGTGGCGACCGTTGCTCCCTCATAAGCCCTGGGCTTGAGTCATTAAGTGTAAATTAACGCAATGTTATGATCGATGTCACAACATTAACAATTTTGGAAAACAATGCTTAAATGTATTTAATTTGCCATGAAAATGTAATTTATTACTGGCTCATAGCAGTTGAAAATTGATTCATGTAAACATTTAATTGGAAAGTTATTCGAACGCGATAAAAAGATAGTCATGCCCTCGCTTCATGGACAAGTCCAGTAAATAGGTGTATGACGCAAGGCCTAACTTTACCGATGGCACGATGCCTCTTACACTGTTTTGCAAATAATCACACACATACGTAATCTTAGCTATTTAATATGAAAGGGTAAGACATAGATATTCATCTCTCACAACGAGTCACGAGTGAGCTCAGAGATTGGTGTCCGCAGCCGTGACCGGCAGCTTTCACTGGTTTACCCTAGCCGCAGATTCAGGACCGGGCCTTCCCCCACAACCAACCCTCCGGCGTTGGAAGAGCGTATGGCATACGATTCCTTCACAAAGCTAACACACTGTCTGTTATTTGCATGAACATCAAAGAAATCTACATATTTTGAACAATTTTAATTGACATTGATTCACTTTTGTCCGTAAACAATTTAAATGTGGTTCAATCCAGCATGTCGGAACAGGCCTGTGTGAAAAGCTTCCATTTCTAGACATGTTGGCGAATACGTGACGACGATTCCAAAAGTTGTACAGCAAACATTCTGCAATTTCAACGGGGAACTGGAAATTCCTGATCGTTGGAGGACCTCGGAAGCAGGTACAACGAAATGGTTTAACATTCCGAAATAATCCTTTCGTTCCTGCGACTTGACATGTATTATCCACATATTCTTTGTTTAGAGCATAAAGCAACCATTGTCGATATTTAAACAATATTTTTAAACCATGAAGATTATACACCATATCATCTTTATACTGTACCTCGCATTCCATAGGGAAACCAAACCGATGATTCATCCAGTCATTCCCTATTCTTTTTGATCTCTCCCATATTTAAGGTTGCTTACCGTTCAGGACATTTTTCTTATTTATTTTTGTTTGTGCCTCCATTCCGAAAGCCAACCGCCTTGTGAGTCCCTGAGGAAAAGGAACCGCGCTGTGAGAGCCGAATAAAAATAACCGCTTTGTGAGTCCCTGGAGAAAAAATCACGGGAAATACTCGTGAAGAAAACACTTCAGAATATGAATTTAGTTTCCCATGGTAGTGCGACTCAACAATCGGATTAGAATGTTTTACATTTGTTTATTCCACGGACTCGTAAGGGTTGGGAGGAATATAAAATGTATACTCTCTACTGAACTTTGACGAGGAGTTCCTTGAATTTGCCTTCCCAAAATCAATAAATAAAAATACTTATTCAGAGCAGACACAGTGGATTAAATATGGAGCCGTGTTTAGTCGAACCAAATGCAGAATAGTCGACAATGCATTATTATATGAAGAAGTGAAGATTATTGTCGATTCAAGTTGAACTTCCATCATAACTGCTTATCACGCATGCACATTAGTTCGATCAATGTGGGTACTTGGATCGGTGACGGGCTTCACAATTATCTCGTTATTTTAATATTGATCATTAGTTAAATCCGTAAGAGAATTATAGATGTGGTGCCTCCCGGTGTCAGAGCGCAGTTCTGAGCAGATCCGTATATTGTGAACCACTTTTTCGAAACGATCACATTCCTTACACTTAGACTGGTCATTGTTAACAAACTGTAAGCCGATTCCAAATGTATGAAGTGGTGGCTGTTCTGTGTCAATAATAACACACGATTTCCTGTGCACGTTAACATTCTGCATATGCAAACATTATTCTGAGATTGCAACGAACTTTTCCATCCATTTATATTTTTTTTATATTTGCCCCCATTGACCGACTGGTGGGTAGGCTTTCAATTGGTGACTATCTTCTTGACGTACATAGTTTGGGTTACCATTTGAGATCGATTCACAAGTAACGTGATTCACATGTGGATTTAGAGTCAACTCATCCACGATAATTTGGTTTCTTTGCCAATTTATACTTTTCATGAAAACAGTTCTCAAAAATATTTTGCAACAAGCCGTCCACTCAATCAAGGTCATTGTTTTTTTCATTTCCCTCACGGCTTTGCAGAAGCTTAATATGTAGTTAATGAAAGCTGCCATCAGTTGTTTGAATCCATCCATCGCATGGTATCATGATTAGACTGAAAACATGACACGCTCGTATCGGAAGGGGACTATTGCAATGGATTTAAACGATTTCTCCATACTGAAAAATTTGAAAAGTTTGAGCATGCACGAACCGTGACTTAAACTCCTTTTTGCCGCCTCCAGTGCCCGTTTTGCTTCTGCAAGAAAAGTGGAAAAATATTTCTAACAAACACTGAGCACCTGGTTTCATCTTGTTCACCTCAGGCAGAGATATATTTGTTTTGGACAAGGAAAACGGTTCCACTAACAATTCATAAAATACATCCCCATATAGACCAATTATTTTTACCAGCCGGTTTTTCTGACACGGAGAATGGTCTTCCAGACAACTTCTTTGTAAATCGCCGAACTTTTCAAAATCAGGTCGAACGTAACAGCAAATGCAGAGACAAGACAGATTCAACAACATCAAAACTTTCATACATCTCACATGGCAACTGATTTTGATGCTCTAAATATAGTCTATTTCTCCGACGATAGTATTTTAAATATAACATTATAGAAGACAGTGTCTGAGACACAAGCAGTGAGTGAAGATGCGCCGGCCATGATAAGTATTCCAGTCGTAGACCGAGTTGCAGCTAAAACAAGAACCTGGCTTGATGTATACCAAATCCCCCTCTCATCAATAAATTGATGGAAGAATAGGGTTAGTGATCTATGTGACGTGTTCACAATAACCCGCAAATCTAAGCGTCATAGTTATAACACGTAAGCGTCCTAGCAAACCAAAAGTTATCACACGTAAAGGGTGTGCCTTGTCTCACCCCAAAGCCGTCCCTGATCAGGAGTTATTGCTCCATTGGTTTAACCCTATCGGTGTTTGTTGAGCGATCACAGCGACCCCCGCCAGCGCTTACTTGTATCAGAACTGGAGCAAGTGTGGACCTGCATTCAGTGATAATTCTAGATGGTTCATTCCAGCAAAGTTTACTAAGGGCAAAACTCTGACAAGATACATTGACCCTATAGGCTGAGTGACCTTAAATTATTATTCTAGAGAAATGAATTAACTTTATTATGAGGTATGGAGAAAACTAAATTTACACAATTCAATGTATAGAAGAATGTTCCCATCACTTTTTCATGATCGTTCAATTTATCTCCATAATTTAATGTCATTGGATTACATTCCCAGCTGAGAAATAGACAACAAAATATATGGCCCTTAAACGGCCAAACTTGAACCCTAATGACCCCCTGGAGGCCCTCCAAGGAACTAGACTTGATGTCGTCTCAGAACGGGTTCTTAACCTAATGGATTTTAGTCACCTAAATGCCACCATACGTCACATGGAATAGCCGTGAGGCTATTTATTGATTAAACACCATGGCCTTTCTGTCACAGAGTACTGACACCCACACGAAACACGTATTTTGAAATCGGTTTAAACCAGCCGAAATGCCTTTGCAGAACTATTTGCCCAACTTAGATTCTGTTTAGTTGACTTTAATTTTCGGTTAAAATTACAGAGCTGAGAGAAAAGTATAAATTCCAAATAACAGACAATAACGAGGAGAAATAAATCAACGGTTTGTTTTCTAACATATTTGAAAACTTGTTGCATGCCGAGATTACATTTAGAAGAGAAAATATATGTATATATTATGTGGCAGGAATAACTCAGAAATCAATTTGTGGTACACAGAATTATTCAATCGATCTGAGATGGAAACTCACTCTTTACGTACAGAAGTTGCTGGCCACTGAGGGATGTGTTTTCATCTTGGTGTACATTTTAGTAGTCGGAACATTCATTATATTCTCTTGGGCTAAACTTAATGGCCTACTTATTGGTTAATAGTGACAAATAGTCTATTACAAATTTGTACAAATTTCCTGCGTGCGAACGTTTATGGTCATCGCTGATGAATTTTCACTCAAGCAATAACTCATGTCTCACTATTGCCATGGTGGAGAGACGGGGTTTGTTTCCAAATAAATATACTTGTGTACCGTTGTGTTACACAACTTGATTACTAACGGGTGACAGTAAGTAAAAAAACTTGGCAATGCAATTATTTATGGCTAAGCAATTTTCACTTTATTGTAATGCTTATATTACAATAGTATTCTTAGAATGTGTCTCTTGTCATGTCCTGCACTAAGCATTGAAATGTTGTCACGTCAGCGTAAACCATGATGGCGTCAGATCTGTCTCAACTTATGAACGCTCGATGCGTCTATCAGCGCCCAACACATCATTGGTAGGTCCCACTTACGAAGCGTAAGCCATGATGGCGTCAGATCTGTCTCATCTTAGGAACGCCCAATGCATCTATCAGTAGCCAACACATTTTTGGTTGGTCTCACTTACGAATCACAAACTATGACTAAAGGAGAAGGTGGTTCAAATGTTGTTGTATGTAAACGAAACACATTTCCAATTTTAAGTTCTGTTCTCGTCGTTATAACCAAATTAGAAACTTTTTTCCCAATATTCCAAACATAGAGTGCAATTTTTTGCTTGTGTTTTTTACTTCGTAGAAAACATGCCTTACTGCGAACGAAAAAATAATTACATCTCCGATTTATTTATTGTTATATCTTATGTACGTGAAATCATTTCTGAACATAATAATAATTGGCTTTATAGAAATTTTGGCCTTAGGTCACAATTTTTGAACGAATTATTTTGTCAAGGTAAAACTTGAATTCAACCAAATGGAACAATCCTGCAAGAAAGTTAGTTCCAGCATTGTTCTCATCATGTTCTCTAATTGGTTGTATACGCTTTACATAAAAATTTGCATCCACGAACACTTTCAATTAGTTTTATGTTACATGTTTTTCTATGCACAATAAATAAGATATGCATTGCATTTCAACATTATATGTGTAAATGTTGATGTCCTCCCACTTAACTGTACCACAGAACAGGCTGCATGCATCAGAAGATTAGAGCTACCCTTAACACCCAATTTCAGGTACTCCTATCACTAAGGTGGAACGATTCATTCCTTTGATGTCACACCACAGGCATTCCCTCAAAAAACTCCACGAATGGAAACAAAGACGGCAATGAAGTGTTTATCCCTTGATGATGAGTTCACCATAATGGAGCGTTCATCCATCTACACGCCAAATGAGGTGAGCGGCATGGTGAGGCAGCCGATAACATGAGCTAGACCTTGATATTTAAATATTCTGGTTCTGGTCACGGAATATCAAATCCAGCAACCACCCTCACAATAAATGGTTGTGAACTCCCGTGGCCCAGTACTCAATATATTTATGGAAAGGGATTCCGATTTTAATTTTTCGGAAATGAATGTGAGCGTATATGACGATTAAATTCTCCCTGCCCGCTCTCTGAGATTTGGCTGTTCGAGATTAGTTAGATTATCTTCTATGACTAACGATAAGACGTTAGCAGGGGCTCAGAATATGTAGAGCAGGTCTGGCCTCCTTTCAACACAGAATTGTACCAAGCATTTAGCAGCACTCAGGGGATTTAATTGAGAACTAGAGCAGCTTAGACACTCGACACGATCAATTCGTGATTCGCTGGCTGACTAGCCTGCATAAACCAAACTGAGAGTGGGATTGTTACAGATTAAACTCAATTTGATACCAATTCACCGTTGTAATATTAATTAGAATTTTGGAGAAATAGTCCGCCTAAATGGATATATTCATCGGTTCCGTGTGCTTTTCCAGGTAGATAAATACATTCAAAATGTTTTTTTTTCGATTTCCTACCCGTCATCCGTTGCATTACACTCCGCAATATTGACACCACTTAACTCCTAGGTTTCAAAGGGATGAAAAATAATATTAATAATTTTTCTTCGCAAAACATAAACTTCGGGATTGAAAATATTCGAGTATGATTAGAAAACATCCGTAGCGGAAGGGACAAAATTTCATTCCACGTCATCTGCGGCGTCCGTATTTCGTAATGAGGGTTCCCTACACTGACCAGGATTGATAATCTTATTTCAAATGTACGGCTTAGTCACACTGACGAATGCTCAGCTTGCAAACGTTACTCATGCATCAGACGATGCAAAACCCTTCTTCAGATGGACGGAAAGGGCGTGACACTGTGATGATACTGTGATGAATGTCTCACGGAACAAACTATTAATTTAATGTAGTTAAACAATTCTTCTTCGTCCTGCCCCTTCGCAATTTATTTGCCCCTCCTGGGATGTATCGTGATTGTAGCAATGACTGCTCACCTTCCAGGGCATCAATGAACATAATCTGCGAAATAATACCTCAGTGTTTTCTTCTGCAGCTCAGAGTGCGAGTGATAATTCGTTCTTTTCTGCCTCTCTTCTTTTCACTTGTTGTGGTTAGTATATATAAAGTAGCACTGGCCACATAGTTAGTATATATAAAGTAGCACTGGCCACATAGTTACTATATATAAAGTGGCACCGGCCACAGAGTTAGTATATACAAAATGGCACCAGCCACAGAGTTAGTATATATAAAGTAGCACCGGCCACAGAGTTAGTATATATAAAGTAGCACCGGCCACAGAGTTAGTATATATGAAGTAGCACCGGCCACAGAGTTAGTATATATAAAGTAGCATTGGCCACAGAGCTAGTATATGTATAAAGTAGCACCATCCACATAGTTAGTACATATAAAGTGCAACCGTCCGCATAGTTAGTATATATAAAGTAGCACCGGCCACAGAGTTAGTATATATATATATATATAAAGTAGCACCGGCCACAGAGTTATTATATATAAAGTGGCTCCGGCAACAGAGGTAGTATATATAAAGTGGCACCGGCCACAGAGTAGGTATATATAAAGTGGCACCGGCCACAGAGTTAATATATATAAAGTAGCACCGGCCACAGAGTTAGTATATATAAAGTAGCACCGGTCACAGAGTTAGTATATAAATATAAAGTAGCACCGGCCACAGAGTTAGTATATATAACGTAGCACCGACCACAAAGCTAGTACATATAAAGTAGCACCGGCCACAGGGTTTGTATATATAAAGTAGTACTGGTCGCAGAGTTAGTATACATAAAGTAGCACCGGTCACAAAGTTAGTATATATAAAGTAGCACCGGTCACAGAGTTAGTATACATAAAGTAGCACCGGCTACAGAGTTAGTATGTATAAAGTAGCACCGGCCACAGAGTTAGTATATATAAAGTAGCACCGGCCAGAGTGTTAGTATATATAAAGTAGCACCGGCCACAGAGTTAGTATATGTAAATTCGCACTGGTCACAGAGTTAGTATATATAAAGTAGCACCGACCAGAGTTAATATATATAAAGTAGCACCGGCCACAGAGTGCGTATATATAAAGTAGCACCGGCCACAGAGCTGGTATATAAAAAAGTAGCACAGGTCACAGAGTTAGTATATATAAAGTAGCACCGGCCACAGAGTTAGTATATATGAAGTAGCACTGGTCACAGAGTTAATATACATAAAGTAGCACCGGCCACATAGTCAGTATATGTGAAGTAGCACCGGCCACAGAGTTAGTATATATAAAGTAGCACCGGCCACAGAGTTAGTATATATAAAGTAGCACCGGCCACAGAGTTAGTATATATGAAGTAGCACCGGCCACAGAGTTAGTATATATAAAGTAGCACCGGCCACAGAGTTAGTATATATAAAGTAGCACCGGCCAAACACTTAAGCTCCACCTCAATGTACTAAGTGTCTTGTCTTGTGAAGCAAGTCGACACTAGCGGTCCTCACAGAGAGCTCGACCGCTCTCTGTGAGGACAATTCCATTAAAACTTTACCCTGCCGTCGAATGAGCTTGAAATAACATTACCCACAAATCCTGTTTTTCCCGCTGTATCGTTTATATCCTAAAAGGGGTGAAGATTACAGCATTGTATAAGGTTACCAAAAAGGAAATATGCATAGAATTTGTAAAAAAATAGCAGAGGTATAAAACTACTATTACATGTCATGCGTAAATTAACTGCAGTACAGTCCAAATGGTCGTATTGTTTATGGAGTCCTCCAAATGGTCGTATTGTTTGTGGAGTCCTCCAAATGGTCGTATTGTTTGTGGATTCCTCCAAATGGTCGTTTTGTTTGTGGAGTCCTCCAAATGGTCGTATTGTTTGTGGAGTCCTCCAAATGGTCGTATTGTTTGTGGATTTCTCCAAATGGTCGTATTGTTTGTGGAGTCCTCCAAATGGTCGTATTGCTTGTTGATTCTTCCAAATGATCGTATTGTTCGTGGATTCTCCCAAATGGTCGTATTGTTTGTGGATTTCTTCAAATGGTCGTATTGTTTGTGGATTCTCCAAATGGTCGTATTGTTTGTGGATTACTCCAAATGGTCGTATTGTTTGTGGATTCCTCCGAATGGTCGTATTGTTTGTGGATTCCTCCAAATGGTCGTATTGTTTGTGGATTCCTCCAAATGGTAGTATTGTTTGTGGATTCCTCCAAATGGTCGTATTGTTTGTGGATTTCTTCAAATGGTCGTATTGTTTGTGGATTCCTCCGAATGGTCGTATTGTTTGTGGATTCCTCCAAATGGTCGTATTGTTTGTGGATTCCTCCAAATGGTCGTATTGTTTGTGGATTCCTCCACATGGTCGTATTGTTTTTGGGTTCGTGTTGTTTCTGGATTCCTCCATATGGTAGATGGTGTTAGTGTGCTCGGGTGGCGACGTCAGAAAAAAACTACTTCAATGAAGCTTGTGCTTTTTTATCTGTTTTCTTGGTGACACATTTATGTTTCACTATTAGAAATCTTTTGATAAAAGTGGAAATCTCCCAGAGGATATGCATGCAATATGTGTACGCCGTTTCATGGCAAACTCTGCCGACTGACCTGCATAGTATAACTCATTCAGGGCAAACTCATTCAGTACAATCTTAACAAAAGCAGTTGCCTAAATGAATCTTTTCAACTACTACACAATGATTGTGGTCACATCAAGAATAGCACTTGAAAATTAGGTTTAATGTGTAAGACCAAGGGAATTGAATACCCATTGCTAGACGATGGCAATAATTGATTTAATATCACAAATGAAAAATTATCCGTTTTATCATCGTTATTTTTTCATATTTCCCCGCGCTGGTTGAATGTTATGTGGGTCTGTTGACTACTACTTCTCTCATGCTCCCCAAGCTGTGGGCCTGTTGACTACTACTTCTGTCATGTTTCACAAGCTGTGGGCCTGTTGACTACTACTTCTCTCATGCTCCCCAAGCTGTGGGCCTGTTGACTACTATTTCTCTCATGCTCTCCAAGCTGTGGGCCTGTTGACTACTACTTCTCTCATGCTCCCCAAGCTGTGGGCCTGTTGACTACTATTTCTCTCATGCTCCCCAAGCTGTGGGCCTGTTGACTACTACTTCTCTCATGCTCCCCAAGCTGTG
>SDVV010011713.1:0-15743 GCA_016164225.1 Gammarus roeselii | reverse complement strand
AACAACTAAAACAACTAAAAAAACTATAACAACTAAAACAACTAAAACACCTACAACAACTTTAACACCTAAAACAACTAAAACATTTCAACAACCAAAACAACTAAAACAACTGAAACAACTAAAACAACTTAAACAACTAAAACATCTATAACAACTAAAACAACTAAAATAACTATAACAACTATAACAACTAAAACAACTGGACAACTAAAACAACTATAACAACAAAAAACAACTAAAACAACTATAACAACTAAAACAACTAAAACAACTTGAACAACTAAATTTACTAAAGAAACTAAAACAGCTATAACACCTAGAACAACTAAAACACTTGAAACAACTAAAACACATATAACAACTACAACACATATAAGGTGTGTTATAAGGTGTTATAGTGTTTTAGTTGTTGTAGGTGTTATACTTGTTTTAGGTGTTTTAGTTGTTATAGGTTACTTGTTTGTTTTAGTTGTTCTAGTTGTTTTAGTTGTTTAGTTGTTGTAGTTCTTTAGTTGTTTTTGTTGTTATAGTTGTCTTAGCTGTTTTATTTGTTTTAGTTGTTTAAGTTGTTTCAGTTGTTTTAATTGTTTAGTTGTCTTAGTCGTATGGTTGTTTTAGTTGTTTAAGAAGTTATAGATGGTGTAGGTGTTTAGTTGTTTCGGTTGTTATAGCTTTTCTAGGTGTTTTAGTTGTTTTAGGTGTTTTAGTTGTTCTAGGTGTTTAGTTGTTTTAGGTGTTTAGTTGTTATAGGTGTTATAGTTGTTCTAGGTGTTCTAGGTGTTATAGTTTTTTTAGTTGTTAGAGTTGTCTTAGGTGTTTTAGTTGTTTTAGATGTTTCAGTTGTTTTAGTTGTTGTAGTTGTTATAGTTGTTTTAGTTGTTTAGTTGTTATAGTTGTTTTAGTTGTTATAGTTTTTTTGGTTGTTATAGTTGTTTTAGTTGTTTTAGTTTTTATAGTTGTTATAGTTGTTATAGCTGTTTTAATTATTTTAGTTGTTTTAGTTGTTTTAATTGTTTAGTTGGGTTAGTTGTTTTAGTTGATTTAGTTGTTTTAGTTGTTTTAGTTGTTTTAGTTGTATAGTTGTTTTAGTTGTTTTAGGCGTTATAGTTGTTGTAGGTGTTTTAGTTGTTATAGTTGGTATTGTTTTTTTAGTTGTTTCAGTCGTTTAAAGTAATTTAGTTGTTGTAGTTGTTATAGTTTTTAGTTGTTTTAGTGGTTTTAGTTGTTTCTAGATGTTTTAGTTAATTTAGTTGTTCAAGTTGTTATAGGTGTTTTAGTTGTTTTATGTGTTCTAATTGCTTTAGGTGTTATAGTTGTTTGTAGGTGTTTCAGTTGTTTAGGTGTTTTAGTTTTTATAGTTATTTTATTTGTTTAGTTGTTTTAGTTGTTTTAGTTGTTCTAGTTGTTTTGGTTGTTTTAGTTGTTATAGTTGTTTCAGTTGTTTTAATTGTTGTAGCTGTTTCAGTTGTTTCAGTTGTTCCAGTTGTTTTAGTTGTTCTAGTTGTTTTAGTTGTTTAAGTTGTTATATTTTTTTTAGTTTCTTTAGTTGCTTAGTTGTTTTAGTTGTTTTAGTTGTTATAGTTATAGTAGTTGTTGTTGTTGTTTTACTTGTTTAAGTTGTTTAGTTGTTCTAGTTGTTTATGTTGTTATAGTTGTTTTAGTTGTTCTTGTTGTTTTAGTTGTTCAGTGGTTATAGTTGTTTATAGCTGTTCTACGTGTTAAAGGTGGTTTAGGTGTTCTATGTGTTTAGGTGTTTTAGGTGTTCTAGGTGTTATAGTTGTTCTAGGTATTAAAGTTGTTTATATGTGTTTTAGTTCTTATATGTGTTTTAGTTGTTTCAAGTGTTTTAGTTGTTCTAGGTGTTATAGCTGTTTTAGTTTCTTTAGTAAATTTAGTTGTTCAAGTTGTTTTAGTTGTTTTAGTTGTTATAGTTGTTTTAGTTGTTTTTTGTTGTTATAGTTGGTTTAGTTGTCCAGTTGTTTTAGTTGGTATAGTTGTTATAGTTATTTTAGTTGTTTTAGTTGTTATAGATGTTTTAGTTGTTTAAGTTGTTTTAGTTGTTTCAGTTGTTTTAGTTGTTTTAGTTGTTGAAATATTTTAGTTGTTTTAGGTGTTAAAGTTGTTGTAGGTGTTTTAGTTGTTTTAGTTGTTATAGTTTTTTTAGTTGTTTTAGTTGTTCTAGGCGTTTTAGTTGTTATTGTTGTTATGGTTGTTTTAGATGTTATAGTTGTTTTAGTTGTTCTAATTGTTTTGGTGGTTTTAGGTGTTATAGTTGTTGTAGGTGTTTTAGTTGTTTTTAGGTTATTATAGTGTTTTTAGTTGTTTTAGTTGTTTTCGGTGTTATAGTTGTTGTATTTGTTATTGATTTTTTAGGTGTTTTAGTTCTTGCAGTTGTTTTAGTTGTTTTAGTTGTTTTAGGTGTTGTAGTTGTTTTAGGTGTTATTGTTGTTTATGGTGTTCTAGGTGTTTTAGGTGTTCTAGTTGTTGTAGGTGTTTTAGTTATCATAGGTGTTTTAGTTGTTTAAGGTGTTTTAGTTACTTCAGCTGTTTTAGTTGTTATTTGTGTTATAGTTTTTTTTAGGTGCTGTAGTTGTTTAAGGTGATATAGTTGTTTAAGGTGTTTCAGTTATTCCAGATGTTATATGTATTTCGTTGTTTTATGTGATTTACTTGTTATAGGTTTTTAGTTGATTTAGGTGTTTTAGTTGTTTTAGATGTTTTATTTGTTCTAGGTGTTATAGTTGTTTTAGATGTTTTAGTTGTTTTAGGTGTTTTAGTTGTTTTAGGTGTTTTAGTTGTTTTAGTTGTTTTAGTTATTTAGTTGTTGTAGGTGTTATAGTTGTTTTAGGTGTTGTAGGTGTTTTAGTTGTTTTAGTTGTTTTAGTTGTTTTAGTTGTTATAGTTGTTTCAGTTGTTTTAGGTATTATAGTTGTTACAGTGGTTTTAGTTGTTTTAGGTGTTGTTGTTGTTTTTCTGGTGTTGTAGTTGTTATAGGTGTTTAGTTGTTTAGGTGTTTTAGGTTTTTTAGGTGTTCTAGGTGTTTTAGTTGTTTCCGGTGTTAAGTTGTTCAAGTTGTTTTAGTTGTTTTAGGTGTTATAGATGTTTTAGGTGTTTTTAGTTGTTTAAGTGTTTAAGTTGTTTTAGGTGTTTTAGTTTTAGTTGTTATAGTTGTTATAGTTGATTTATAGGTGTTTTAGGTGTTGTAGGTGTTAAAGGTGTTTATTTAGGTTTTTTAGGTGTTTCAGTTTTCTTTTTAGCTGTTATAGGTGTTGTAGGTGTTTTATTTGTTATAGTTGTTGACGGTGATTTAGTTGTTTCAGGTGTTCCAGTTGTTATAGGTGTTTCAGTTGTTATAGGTGTTTTAGCTGTTCTAGGTGTTTTAGTTGTTTTAGGTGTCTTGATTGTTGTAGGTGTTCTAGTTGTTTTAGGTGTTTTAGTTGTTTAGGTGTTCCAGTTGTTTTGGGTGTTACAGGTGTTTTAGGTGCTATAGGTGTTATGGGTGTTTAATGTGTATTATGTGTTCTAGGTGTTCAAGGTGTTCTAGTTGGTTTGGTGTTTAAGATGTTATAGGTGTTTGGTTGTTTCATTTGTTTTAGTTGTTCCAGCTGTTTTGGTTGTTATAGTTGTTTCAGTTGTTTTAGTTGTTTAAGTTGTTATAGTTTTTATTAGTTGTTTTAGTTGTTTAACTTGTTTTAGTTGTTCTAGTTAATTTAGTTGTTTTAGTTTATATAGTTGTTTTAGTTGTCCTAGTTGTTTTAGTTGTTTTAGTTGTTTTAGTTGTTTAGTTGTTATAGTTGTTTTAGTTGTTATAGTTGTTTTAGTGGTTATAGTTGTTTTAGTTGTTTTAGTTGTTTTAGTCGTTATAGTTGTTTTAGTTGTTTTAGTTGTTCTAGTTGTTCTAGGTGTTTTAAGTGTTCTAGGTGTTCTAGTTGTTTTAGGTTTTTGAGTTGTACTAGGTGTTTAAGTTGTTTAAGTGTTTAGTTGTTTTATGTGTTTTAGTTGTTTTAGTTGTCATAGTTGTTTCATTTGTTTTAGTTGTTTCACTTGTTTTAGTTGTTATCGTTGTTTTAGTTGTTATAGTTGTTATAGTTGTTATAGTTGTTTTAGTTGTTCTAATTGTTTTAGTTGTTATAGTTGTTATAGTTGTTATAGTTGTTTTAGTTGTTTTAGTTGTTATAGTAGTTTTAGTTGTTATAGTTATTTTAGTTGTTCTAGTTGTTTTAGTTGTTTTAGTTGTTCTAGTTGTTTTAGGTGTTATAGTTGTTGTAGGTGTTTTAGTTGTTGTAGTTGTTATAGTTTTTTTAGTTGTTTTAGTTGTTTAAGGTGTTTTAGTTGTTTAAGTTGTTTGTAGTTGTTTTAGGTGTTTTAGTTCATTAAGTTGTTTTAGTTTTTCTAGGTGTTTTAGTTGTTCGTAAGTTATATAGTACTTTTAGGTGTTACATGTGTTATAGGAGTTTTAGTTTATTTAGGTGCTTTAGTTGTAGGTGTTTTAGTGGTTTCATGTGTTGCAGTTGTTTTAGGTGTTATAGTTGTTTTAGGTGTTATAGTTGTTTTAGGTGTTCCAGTTGTTTTAGGTGTTATAGTTGTTATAGGTGTTTTAGTTGTGTTAGTTGTTTTAGGTGTTTGAGGTGTTTCGGGTGTTCTAGGTGTTTTTGGTGTTAAAGGTTTCAGGTGTTTTAGTCGTTTAGGTGTTTTATGTGCTATAGGTGTTTTAGGTGTTATAGGTGTTATAGGTGTTTTAGTTGTTTATAGGTGTTCTAATTGTTTTAGGTGTTATAGTTGTTTGTAGGTGTTTCAGTGGTTTGTCTGTTTTAGCTGTTTTAGTTATTTTAGTTGTTTAGTTGTTTTAGTTGTTTTAGTCGTTCTAGTTTTTTTTTTTTTAATTGTTGTAGCTGTTTCAGTTGTTTCAGTTGTTCTAGTTGTTTTAGTTGTTCTAGTTGTTTTAGTTGTTTAAGTTGTTATAGGGGTTTTAGTTTTTTAGTTGCTCAGTTGTTTTAGTTGTTTTAGGTGTTATAGTTGTTATAGGTGTTGCAGTTATTTGGGTATTATAATTGTTTTAGTTCTTTTAGTTATTTATTTGTTTTAGTTGTATTAGTTTTTGTAGGTGTTTTAGTTGTTTAAGTTGTTTTAGTTGTTTTAGCTGTTTTAGTTGTGTTTGTTGTTTTAGTTGTTTTAGTTGTTCTTGTTGTTTTAGTTGTTCAGTGATTATAGTTGTTTTAGTTGTTCTACGTGTTATAGGTGGTTTGGGTGTTTTATGTGTTCGAGGTGTTTTAAGTGTTCCAAGTGTTATAGTTGTTCTAGGTGTTTAAGTTGTTTATAGGTGTTTTAGTTGTTATGTGTTTTAGTTGTTTCAAGTGTTTTAGTTGTTCAAGGTGTTATAGTTGTTGTAGTTTTTTTAGTTATTCTAGTTGTTTAAGTTGTTTTAGTTGTTTTAGTTGTTATAGTCGTTTTTGTTGTTATAGTTTTTAGGTGTCCAGTTGTTTTAGTTGTTATAGTTGCTATAGTTATTTTAGTTGTTTAGTTGTTATAGATGTTTTAGTTGTTGAAGTTGTTTTAGTTGTTCCAATTGTTTTAGTGGTTTTAGTTGTTTTAGGTGTTATAGTTGTTGTAGGTGTTTTAGTTGTTTTAGTTGTTATAGTTTTTTAGTTGTTTTATTTGTTTTCGGTGTTATAGTTGTTTTATTTGTTATAGATGTTATAGGTGTTTAGTTCTTTTAGTTGTTTTAGTTGTTTTAGTTATATGTGTTGTAGTTGTTTCAAGTGTTACAGTTGTTTATGGTGTTCTAGGTGTTTTAGGTGTTCTAGTTGTTGTAGGTGTTTTAGTTATTATAGGTGTTTAAGTTGTTTTAGGTGTTTTAGTTGTTTCAGGTATTTTAGTTGTTATAGGTGTTATAGTTTTTTTAGGTGTTGTAGTTGTTTAAGGTAATTTAGTTGTTTAAAGTGTTTCAGTTATTTTAGGTGATATATGTGTTTAGTTGTTTTAGGTGATTTACTTGTTATAGGTGTTTAGTTGATTTCGGTGTTTTAGTTGTTGTTGGTGTTTTATTTGTTCTAGGTGTTATAGTTGTTTAAGGTGTTTCATTTGTTTTAGGTGTCATAGTTGTTTTAGGTGTTCTAGTTGTTCTAGTTGTTATAGTTGTTTTAGGTGTTATAGTTGTTTTAGGTGTTAAAGGTGTTTCATTAGGTGTTTTAGGTGTTTTATTTTTATTTTTAGGTGTTATAGGTGTTGTAGGCGTTTTAGTTGTTATAGTTGTTGATTGTATTTTAGTTGTTTCAGGTGTTTTAGTTGTTATAGTTGTTTCAGTTGTTATAGGTGTTATAGTTGTTCAAGGTGTTTCAGTTGTTTTAGGTGTTTTAGTTGTTGTAGGTGTTCTAGTTGTTTTGGGTGTTTAAGTTGTTTTAGGTGTTCCAGTTGTTTTGGGTGTTTCAGGTGTTTTATGTGTTATAGGTGTTATGGGTGTTTAAGGTGTATTAGGTGTTCTAGGTGTTCTAGGTGTTCTAGTTGTTTTAGGTGTCTTAGATGTTATAGGGCTTTTGTTGTTTTAGTTGTTATAGTTGTTCCAGCTGTTTTGGTTGTTATAGTTGTTTCAGTTGATTTTTAGTTGTTTTAATTGTTTTAGTTGTTTTAGTTGTTATAGTTGTTTTAGTTGTTATAGTTGTTTTAGTTGTTCTGTTGTTTTAGTTGTTTAAGTTGTTTTAGTTGTTATAGTTCTTTTAGTTGTCCTAGTTGTTCTAGTTGTTATAGTTGTTTTAGTTGTTTTAGTTGTTATAGTTGTTTAGTTGTTTTAGTTGTTTTAGTGGTTATAGTTGTTTAGTTGTTTTAGTGGTTTTAGTTGTTTTAGTTGTTTAGTTGTTTTAGTTGTTCTAGTTGTTCTAGGTGTTTTAAGTGTTGTAGGTGTTCTATGTGTTTTAGGTGTTTTAGGTGTTTTAGATGTTCTAGTTGTTTAGGTGTTTGAGTTGTTCTAGGTGTTTAAGTTGTTTTAAGTGTTTTAGTTGTTTTATGTGTTTCAGTTGTTTTAGTTATTATAGTTGTTTCATTTGTTTTAGTTGTTTCAGTTGTTATAGTTTTTATAGTTGTTTTAGTTGTTTTAGTTATTATAGTTGTTTTAGTTGTTCTAATTGCTTTAGTTGTTATAGTTGTTATAGTTGTTATAGTTGTTTTAGTTGTTGTAGTTGTTTTAGTTGTTATAGTTGTTTAGTTGTTTTAGGTGTTCTGGTTGTTGTAGGTGTTTTAGTTGTTCTAGTTGTTATAGTTTTTTTAGTTGTTTAGTTGTTTAATGTGTTTTATTTGTTTCAGTTGTTTGTAGTTGTTTTAGGTGTTTTAGTTTTTTAAGTTGTTTCAGTTTTTCTAGGCGTTTAGTTGTTTGTAGGTTATTTAGTACCTTTAGGTGTTACAGGTGTTATAGGAGTTTTAGTTTATTTGGGTGCTTTAGTTGTAGGTTTTTTAGTTGTTTCAGGTGTTTCAGTTGTTTTAGGTGTTATAGTTGTTTTAGGTGTTTCAGATGTTATAGGTGTTTTAGTTGTTATAGGTGTTATAGTTGTGTTAGTTGTTTTAGGTGTTTTAGGTGTTACGGGTGTTTTATGTGTTTTATGTTTTAAAATTTTTAGGTGCTTTAGTCGTTTGGGTGTTTTATGTGTTATAGGTGTTTTAGGTGTTATAGGTGTTATTGGTGTTTAAGGTGTTTAAGGTGTTTAGGTGTTCTAGGTGTTTTAGTTAATCTAGGTGTTTTAGTTGTTATAGGTGTTATAGTTGTAATAAGTGCTTAGTTGTTTTTAGTTGTTTAAGGTGTTTTAGTTGTTTAATGTTTTTAGTTGTTTTAGGTGTTTTAGTTGTTTAGGGGTTTTAGTTGTTTTAGTTGTTTCAGGTGTTTTAGTTGTTTTAGGTGTTCTAGTTGTTTTTTAGGTGTTATAGTTGTTTTAGGTTTTCTAGTTGTTATAGGTGTTTAGTTATTTTAGGTGTTATAGTTGTTTAGGTGTTTGAGTTGTTTTAGTTGTTTTAGTTGTTATAGTTGTTTTAGTTGTTTTAGTTGTTTTAGTTGTTATAGTTGTTTTAGTTGTTTTAGTTGTTGTAGTTGTTTTAGTTGTTTTAGTTGTTTCAGTTGTTATAATTGTTCTAGTTGTTATAGTTGATATAGCTGTTTTAGTTGTTCCAGTGGTTTTAGTTGTTTTAGGTGTTTTAGTTTTGTTAGTTGTTCTAGTTGTTTTAGTTATTACAGTTGTTTTAGTTGTTAAAGGTATTTTAGTTGTTATAGTTACTTAAGTTGTTGTAGTTGTTTTCGTTGTTATAGGTGCTTTAGTTGTTTTATGTGTTGTATGTGGTTTTGTTGTTTCAGTTGTTCCAGATGTTCTAGGTGTTTTAGGTGTTAAGGTGTTTTAGGTGTTATAGTTGTTATAGTTGGTTTAGTTGTTTTAGTTGTTTCAGGTGTTATATAACTTTGGGTGTTTTAGTTGTTGTAGGTGTTGTAGTCGTTTTAGGTGTTCTAGTTGTAGTAGGTGTTTTAGTTGTTTAGATGTTTTAGTTGTTTAGGTGTTTTAGTTGTTTCAGGTGTTTTAGTTGTTCTAGGGGTTTTAGGTGTTCCAGGTGTTGTAGGTATTGCAGGTAATTTAGGTGTTTTATATGTTTTAGGTGTTATAGGTGTTTTAGCTGTGTAAGGGTTATATGTGTTTAGGTGTTTTAGTTGTTTTAGTTGTTGTAGGTGTATTAGTTGTTTTTAGGTGTTTTAGTTGTTGTAGGTGTTTAAGTTGTTGTAGGTGTTTTAGTTGTTGTAGGTGTTTTAGTTGTTTTAGGGGTTTTAGTTGTTTCAGGTGTTCTAGTTGTTTTGGGTGTTTTAGGTGTTTAGGTGTTATAGGTGTTATGGGTGTTTAAGGTGTTCTAAGAGTAATTGGTGTTTTAGTTGTTCCAGGTATTTTAGGTGTTTTAGTTGTTTAGGTGTTTTAGGTGTTTTAGTTGTTTTAGGTGTTTTAGTTGTTTTAGGTGTTCAAGTTGTTTAGGTGTTCTAGTTGTTCTAGATGTTCTAGTTGTTTCAGGTGTTGTTGTTGTTATAGGTGTTTTTTGTTGTTTAAGGTGTTTCAGTTGTTTTAGGTGTTCTAGTTGTTATGTTTTTTTTATTTGTTTAGGTGATTTAGTTGTTTTAGTTGGTTTAGTTGTTTTAGTTGTTTTGGTTGTTTTAGTTGTTTTAGTTTTTATAGTTGTTAGTTGTTTCAGTTGTTTTAGTTGTTTTAGTTGTTGTAGTTGTGTTAGTTGTTTTTAGTTGTTTTAATTGTTTTAATGGTTTTAGTTGTTTTAGGTGTCATAGTTTTCTAGGTGTTTCAGGTGTTATTGTCGTTGTAGGTGTTGTAGTTGTTTTTTAGGTGTTTAATTGTTTTAGGTGTTGCAGTTGTTTTATGTGTTTAGTTGTTGTATGTGTTTTAGTTGTTTTTTATGTGTTTTAGTTATTGTGGGTGTTCAAGGTGTTTTAGGTATTATAGGTTTTATATGTGTTCTAGGTGTTCTGGGTGTAATAGGTGTTTTAGTTGTTTTAGGTGTTATAGGTGTTTCAGGTGTTCTAGGTGTAATATGTGTTTTAGGTGTTGTAGTTGTCTTAGGTGTTTTAGTTGTTTTAGGTGTTTTAGTTGTTTTAGGTGTTTCAGTTGTTCTAGGTGTTTTAGTTGTTTAAGGTGTTTAGTTGTTTTAGGTGTTTTCGTTGTTTAAGTTGTTTGAGTTGTTTAGTTGTTTTAGTTGTTATAGGTGTTTTAATTGTTCTAAGTGTTTTAGTTGTTTAGGTGTTTTAATTGTATAAGGTGTTTCAGTTGTTTTAGTTGTTTTAGTTGTTGTAGTTGTTTTAGTTGTTCTAGTTGTTATAGTTGTTTCAGTGTTTTAGTTGTTTTAGTTGTTTTAGTTGTTTTAGTTGTTTTAGTTGTTTAGTCGTTATAGTTTTTTTAGTTGTTAAGGTTGTTTTAGTTGTTTTAGTTGTTTAGTTGTTTTAGTAGTTTTAGTTGTTATAGTTGTTTTTGTTGTTTTTGTTGTTTTAGTTGTTTTAGTTGTTATAGTTGTTTTAGCTGTTTTAGCTGTTTTAGTTGTTTAGTTGTTTAGTTGTTTTAGTTGTTTTAAGTGTTTTAGTTGTTTTAGTTGTTGTAGTTGTTTAGTTTTTTTAGTGGTTTTAGTTGTTATAGTTGTTTCAGTTGTTATAGTTGTTTTAGTTGTTATAGTTGTTTCAGTTGTTATAGTTGTTTCAGTTGTTTTTTAGTTGTTAAAGTTGTTTAAGTTGTTCTCGTTGTTTTAGTTGTTGTAGTTGTTTAGTTGTTTTAATTGTTCAAGTGGTTTTAGTTGTTTAGTTGTTTTAGTTGTTTTAGTTGTTTTAGTTGTTTTAGTTGTTTTCGTGGTGTTGTTGTTCTAGTTTTTTAGTTCTTTTAGTTAATGTAGTTGTTTTATTTGTTTTAGTTGTTGTAGTAGTTTTAGTTCTTCTAGGTGTTATAGTTGTTGTATTTGTTTTTTAGTTGTTTTAGGTGTTTCAGTTCTTCAAGTTGTTCCAGTTGTTCTAGGTGTTTTAGTTGTTGTAGGTGTTTTAGTAGTTTTAGGTGTTGTAGGTGTTATAGGTGTTTTAGTTGTTTTAGGTGTTTTAGGTGTTTCAGTTCTTCAAGTTGTTCCAGTTGTTCTAGGTGTTTTAGTTGTTGTAGGTGTTTTAGTAGATTTAGGTGTTGTAGGTGTTATAGGTGTTTTAGTTGTTTTAGGTGCTTTAGTTGTAGGTATTTTAGTTGTTTTGGGTGTTTCAGTTGTTCTACGTGTTATAGTTGTTATAGGTGTTACAGTTGTTTTAGGTGTTTTAGTTGGTATAGGTGTTGGATTTCTGTTTAGGTGTTTTGGGGGTTTCATGTGTTTTAGGTGTTGTAGGTGTTTTAGTTGTTAAGGTGTCTTATGTTTTATAGGTGTTATAGGTGTTATAGGTGTTCTAGGTGTTTAATGTGTTTTAGGCGTTCTAGGTGTTTCAGTTGTTTTAGGTGTTATAGTTGTTCTAGTTGTTTTAGTTGTTTTAGTTGTTTTAGTTGTTTTAGTTGTTTTGGTTGTTTTAGTTATTTTAGTTGTTCTAGTTATGTTAGTTGTTATAGTTGTTTAGTTGTTTTAGTTGTTCTAGTT
Source organism: Gammarus roeselii (assembly GCA_016164225.1). NCBI lineage: Eukaryota > Metazoa > Arthropoda > Malacostraca > Amphipoda > Gammaridae > Gammarus > Gammarus roeselii. The sequence continues at coordinate 4,628 of SDVV010011713.1, read as the reverse complement.
GTTTTAGTTGTTCTAGTTGTTTTAGTTGTTTTAGTTGTAGTTGTTTTAGTTGTTCTTGTTGTTGAAGTTGTTCTAGTTGTTCCAGTTGTTTTAGTTGTTATAGTTATTCAGTTGTTATAGTTGTTCAAGCTGTTTTGGTTGTTTTAGTTGTTTTAGTTGTTATAGTTGTTCTAGTTGTTTTAGTTGTTTTAGGTGTTGTAGTTGTTATAGGTGTTATAGGTGGTTTAGGTGTACCAGTTGTTTTAGTTGTTTTAGGTGGTTAGTTGTTACAGGTGTTCTAAGTGTTTTAATTGATATAGGTGTTTTAGTTGTTTTAGGTGTTCTTGTTTTTATAGGTGTTTCAGTTGTTATAGGTGTTCTAGTTGTAAAGGTGTTCTAGTTGTTTATGGTGTTTTAGTTGTTTTAGGTGTTATAGTTGTTTTAGATGTTATAGTTGTTTTGTTGTTTTAGTTGTTTTAGTTGTTTTAGTTGTTTTAGTTGTTTTAGTTGTTCTAGTTGTTGTAGTTGTTCTAGTTATTCCAGTAGTTTAGTTGTTTTAGTTGTTATAGTTGTTTAAGTTGTTATAGTTGTTTAAGCTGTTTTAGTTGTTTTAGTTGTTTTAGTTGTTTTGGTTGTTCTAGCTGTTTTAGTTGTTTTATTTTTTAGTTGTTATAGTTGTTTTAGTTGTTTTAGTTGTTATAGTTGTTCTAGTTGTTTCAGTTGTTTTGGGTGTTATAGTTGTTATAGGTGTTTTAGATGTTATGGTTGTTTTAGTTGTTATAGTTGTTATAAGTGTTATAATTGTTTCAGTTGTGTAATTTGGTTTAGGTATTTTGAAAGTTCTAGTTACTTTAGTTGTTGTAGTAGTTTTAGTTGTTATAGGTGTTATAGTTGTTTTAGGTGTTGTATGTGTTTTAGTTGTAGTAGGTGTTTTAGGTAGTTTAGGTGTTTAGGTGTTTTATGTGTTCTAGTTGTTTTAGTTGGTTCAGTTGTTCTAGTTGTTTCAGGGGTTATAGTTGTTTTAGGTGTTTCAGTTGTTGTAGGTGTTGTAGTTGTTTTAGGTGTTTTAGTTGTTGTAGGTGTTTTAGTTGTTTAGGTGTTTTAGTTGTTTAGCTGTTTTAGTTGTTTCAGGTGTTATTCTTGTTCGAGGTGTTTTAGGTGTTCTAGGTGTTGTAGGCGTTATATGTGTTGTAGGTGTTCTAGGTGTTTAGGTGTTATAGGCGTTTTAGGTGTTCTAAGTGTTCAAGTGTTTTAGTTGTTATAGGTGTTATAGTTGTTTTAGGTGTTTAGTTGTCGTAGGTGTTTTAGTTGTTGTAGGTGTTTTAGTTGTTATAGGTGTTCTAGTTGTTCTAGGGGTTTTAGTTGTTTTAGGTGTTTGGTTGTTGTGGGTGTTTCAGGTTTTTTAGATGTTATAGGTGTTATGGGTGTTTAAGGTGTTCTAGGTGTTCCAGGTGTTCTAGGTGTTCTAGCTGCTTAAGGTGTTTAGTTGTTTTAGGTGTTTTAGTTGTTCTAGCTGTTTTAGTTGTTTCAGATGTTTCAGTTGTTTAGTTGTTTTAGTTGTTTTAGTTGTTTTAGTTGGTTCAGTTGTTTAGTTGTTTTAGTTGTTTTAGTTAGTTTAGTGGTTATAGTTGTTATAGTTGTTTTAGTTGTTTTAGTTGTTATAGTTGTTTTAGTTGTTCTAATTGTTTTAGTTGTTATAGTTGTTATAGTTGTTATAGTTGTTTTAGTTGTTTTAGTTGTTAAAATTGTTTTAGTTGTTCTAGTTGTTGTAGATGTTTTAGTTGTTGTAGTTGTTTTAGGTGTTATAGTTGTTGTAGTTGTTTTAGTTGTTTTAGTTGTTATAGTTTTTTAGTTATTTTAGTTGTGTAAGGTGTTTTAGTTGTTTTAGTTGTTTGTAGTTGTTTATAGGTGTTTTAGTTTTTTAAGTTGTTTTAGTTTCTCTAGGTGTTTTAGTTGTTTGTAGGTTATTAGTACTTTTAGGTGTTACAGGTGTTATAGGAGTTTTAGTTTATTTATGTGCTTTAGTTGTAGGTGTTTTAGTTGTTTCAGGTGTTCCAGTTGTTTAGGTGTTATAGTTGTTTCAGGTGTTTCAGTTGTTTTAGGTGTTTTAGTTGTTATAGGTGTTTTAGTTGTGTTAGTTGTTTTAGGTGTTTTAAGTGTTTCGGGTGTTTTAGGTGTTTTAGGTGTTAAAGGGGTTAGGTGTTTTAGTCGTTCAGGTGTTTTTATGTTATAGGTGTTCTAGGTGTTATAGGTGTTTTAGGTGTTTAAGGTGTTTAGTTGTTCTAGGTGTTTTAGTTGTTTTAGGGGTTTTAGTTGTTTAGGGTTTTTAGTTGTTTAGTTGTTTCAGGTGTTTTAGTTGTTTTTAGGTGTTATAGTTGATTTAGGTGTTATAGTTGTTTGGGTTTTCGAGTTGTTTTAGGTGTTTTAGTTGTTTTATGTGTTCTAGTTGTTGTAGGTGTTTAAGTTGTTTTAGGTGTTTTAGTTATTTCAGGTGTTTTAGTTGTTTAGGTGTTTTAGTTAATTTAGTTGTTTTAGTTGTTATAGTTGTTTTAGTTGTTTTAGTTGTTTTGGTTGTTATAGTTGTTCCAGTTGTTTTAGTTGTTTTAGTTGTTTCAGTTGTTATAGTTGTTCTAGTTGTTATAGTTGTTTAAGCTGTTATAGTTGTTCAAGTGGTTTTAGTGGTTTTAGTTGTTTTAGTTGGTTTAGTTGTTCTAGTTGTTTTAGTTGTTTTAGTTGTTATATTTGTTATAGTTGTTTTAGTTGTTTTAGTTGTTTTAGTTGTTATAGTTGTTTTAGTTTTTTAGTTGTTTTAGGTGTTATAGTTCTTATAGGTGTTTTGGATGTCATGGTTGTTTTAGTTGTTATAGTTGTTATAGTTGTTATTGTTGTTTCAGTTGTTTTAATTGTTATAGGTATTTTAGTTGTTTTAAATACTTAAGTTGTTGTAGTTGTTTGAGTTGTTATAAGTGCTTTAGTTGTATTAGGTGTTGTAACACCTTGAACAAATATAACACCTAAAACAATTAAAAACCGAAATCAACTAGAACACCTATAACAACTAGAACAACTATAACAAGTAAAGCAACTAAAACAACGACAGCAACTAAAACAATTAAAAGAACTATAACTCCTAAAACAACTTAAACACCTAAAACCACTAAAACACCTAAACAACTAAAACAAATATAACACCTAGAACAACTAAAACACATAAAACAGCTAAAACACCTAAACAACTAGAACACCTAAAACAACTATAACACCTAAAACACCTAAAACAACTAGAACACCTATAACACCTAAAACACCCACAACACCTAGAACACCCAAAAAAACTATAACACCTTGAACAACTAGAACACCTAAAACAACTAAACACCTAAAACAGCAAAACACATATAACACCTACAACACCTAAATCACCTAAAACACCTAAAACACCTATAACAACTATAACACCTAAAACAATTAAAACACCTAAACAACTACAACACTTAAAAACAACAACAACCCCTAATACAACCATAACACATATAACAACTATAACACCTAAAACAATTGAAACACCTAGAACAACTATAACAACTAAACAACTAAAACAACTAAACAACTAAATCACCTAAAACCACTATAACACCTAAAACAACTACAACAACTTAAACAAGTAAAACACCTAAAACAACTGAGACACCTAAAACAACTGAAACATCTAAACAACTAAAACACCTAGAACAAATAAAACACCTAAAACAACTAAAACACCCAAATCAACTAAAACCCCTATAACAAGTAAATCACCTAAAACAACTAAAACACCAATAACAACTAAACACCTAGAACACCTAAAACACCTAGAACACCTAAAACAACTAAAACACCTATAACACCTACAACACCTAAACAACTATAACACCTACAACAACTAAAACACCTACAACAACTAAAACACCTAAAACACCTATATTACCTATAACACCTACAACACCTAAAACACCTATAACACCTATAACACCTACAACACCTAGAACAACTAAAACACCTGAAACTACTAAAACACCCAAACATCTAAAACACTTAAACAACTAAAACACCTAAAACAACTAAAACACCAAAAACAACTAAAACATCTAAACAACTACAACACCTGAAACACCTATAACACCTAGACCACCTGAAACACCTATAACACCTAAGACAACTAAAACACCTATAACACCCAGAACACGTAGAACACCTATAAAGTCTATAACACCTATAACACCTGAAACACCCTCAATAAAAAAAACACATAAAAAACAACTGCAACACATACAACAACTAAACACATGAAACAACTGCAACACCTAAAACAAGAAAAACACCTAAAACAACTAAAACACCTACAACAACAATACCACCTGAAACACCTAGAAAACTATAACACCTAAAACAACTAAAACCATTAAAACAATTAAAACAACTAAAACAACTGATACAACTAAAACAACTTGAACAACTAAAACAACTAAAACAACTGGAACAACTAACACAATTAAAAAAATTAAATCAACTATAACAACCAAAACAACTAAATTAACTAAACCAACTAAAACAACTAAAACACCTAAAAAAAAAAACTATTACAACTAAAACACCTAAAACAACAAAAA
>SDVV010011712.1:0-15743 GCA_016164225.1 Gammarus roeselii | reverse complement strand
CCAACCACGACAAATCTTTTTGAATGAGAATATTCTACTATATTTGCATTTTATAATTAGCTTTATTCGTTTTTATGTATATATTCTCGAATCTATGATTATTTAATTCAGTAAGCAGTAAAACAGATCTCCGTTAAAATTAAAATTTAATTAAAAGGTTTCAAGCTGTAAATATACTACCTATTTCCGAAACTTGCAATTTAACATGTGTTCCGTTAACTTTTTCATTTGCTTACGATCAGTACGTGCATTATAATTTATCTGCTAATTTTTGCTCTGAACATTACAACTGTAACCACAGTCCAGGGAATTGCATAACAAGAAAATAGTTTCATCTGCTCCATGTTGTGAGGCAGCATCGGGCGGAGGTTACGCATGGCAATTCTCACACAAGGCTAGGCAACTCGCACGTACAGAAGAAAATTAGGACATATTGATTAGTTTCCAAGTTTTTTATAGTTCCGCAAAGAGACTACAAAACGAAGAACTGGATTGTTTGGGGTTTTGTTTTAAACCTAAATGGTAACAGCTATTCTAAGCAACGATCAACATGTCATGCGTTTTTCTAATAGTGGTTAATTTGTCAGAATACAGAGGAGTAGTGAAATTTTGAGAGGATATTTGCTTTGATTAATAAATTGCCCTCACCAAAATCTAAAATTATTTAATATGGGTTCAGTGAGATCTGTATCAAGCTGGGATTTAAATCGAAAACATGCATGATACGTTGATCCTTTGCGTAGATATTGTGTCGTCGTACACCTGGCACGCTGTGACCGATATTCATGGTAGAAGGGGTGAACAGAAGAGCTCACAATGCGCCAGCACGACGATGCAAACCCATTTAAATAACAACACTCATTGGACAACCACAGTGATATGCATGAATGCTGCGTCGATAGGTGTTTTCGTAAACTCTTGGGTGCTTGTTTCCGACCATGCGTGGCGTCCACACTCAGAAAAATTGCAATGCACACTTCCATGTCGCTATCGAATGTCGTAAATCCTTCATAATGATGGTAACACATATACGAGTTTTATCATCACTGAAGCTCACAAAATGTGCATTTATAATGTGCGGTGCATTCCTGCAACCGGATTCCAACGCCCAACCTGTGGCGTCTAAATCCAAGTCGCTGCCACTGAGCTACTAGGTGTTAGAGATGCAAAGGAAAATTTATTATAAGTTCCCCACCATACCGCACATTGGTATTGTTGGTACCAGTATTTTAGTACATTGACGAGCCCATTGACGATCCTCTACTGACAAAAAAATTTATTGTTTGTTTTCAAGTAAAATAGCAATTTCCGTTCCATGTAGAGGCTCAAAGCCAAATTGGTTTGATATTGTTTGGAGACATTTGCCAAGTCTGTTCTGAATCACAATTTCAAGTAGCTTTGCTACGGAAGTAGCGATTGATATTGGTCTGTAATTGCCTACATCGGTCACACATTTTGTCTTTGTTTTTATAATAGGTTTTACAATAACATCCATAAGTACCTTTTGTAGATAGTTAGACTCATGGCAGCCAGTGAAGAAAATAGACATGACATGGAGGAATTGAACAGGACCATTTATAAAAACTTCTGTTGGTATACCATCCTTCCCTACAGCTTTCCCATTTTTAATCTCTTAACCGCTGATCTAATATTCCACATATTTATTTCATCATCATTGTAATAGTTTTCCTGGTTAAGCGCCTCATTTACAATATTCGAGTCAGCATCGTTGTTGACACTGTTCATTATATCATCAAGGTGGTCGCGACACATCTCAGCAATATTTTTCTCCCCTGTTAAACCATTCACACATTAAGAAACAAAGCTGTCTTTCGGTTTCAGATTTTTCATTTCTTTCCAGAGATCGATCATCCGCCCATAATCATTTTCTCATACAAACTAGTTGCACGCAATTTGTCCTCATGTTTTTTACGGAAGCAAAGTGAGTATTTGCAGGCGTTATCCGTTCTGTTTTTTTCCCTATGCAGGAGGCCATAATATATACGTGCAAGTTTAAATCAAGAAGAGTGCACCGGACACTGTATGCTTGACGAATCTCATACGTCATTAATCTTCATTGTCTGTTTCATCAATTGTCTTGAATTTCAATGCACATTTTTGCGAATGCACGCCGCCTTCCTACCAAGATTGCGACGGCCTCACGAATGCACAATGAACGAGAAACGCTAATGCACACTTTCATCCCGTACATCCAGTTTGATCAAATATTAATGTGCAGTCGTCTCCAATGCATACATTTACATACAGAGAATTTTTTGTGTGCATGTAACGTATTTACGCTGTTGCTGTAGGGAAACATGGTCTAACTCCTACAGTCAACATTAAATTACACGTTTTTCAATCAGTTGCTAGTAATGACTATAGGTGACACCTTTCTGTAAAAAAATATTCATGCAAACCTATTATTTACTTGTCTATTATTGCAAATGAATCATTTCGATGCATCCATATTATATATCAGGAATTTGAATTCCTGTTTAGTTTTTCCTGGAGATGTTCTACATACTGGAAACAATGGACGAAATCTGAAGATTCTATTCTATCCTGGGAACCTGAGGGAAATGGGACAGATGGGATCATTTGTTGAACTCAGTATTGCACGAAGTACCAGTTAATGCAACATGTAGGTAACAGCTGCTCAGTAGCCTTTACTTAGATTTTGGTCAAATTGTGCAAGGTGACCTAAAAAAATCGTCTGCGTATTTATGTCGGATTCTAAAGACGCAATTCCGATAATAAATGCTCAGCCCCGACAGCGAGGAACCCTGGGCTCCACCGGATAATTTCTCTTGCGAGAGAGAACAAATTGTTAAATCCACAACATAAACGGTGACGTCCAGAATTTAACAAAAATGTATTCAAAAAGAGATTTCCAGCACAGAAAATAGATTTTCACTGTTATTTTCTTACAGTATACAGACTAATTTTTGTATAGATAAAAATCGTCCACGGAATAAAATATACAGATAAAACAGCTACCAAGACGTCCATGATACCCTATGCACTTTCTCGGCCCAGCCGCCGTCTAAACGCGCCCGTCACGTATCTGTGGACCTCCTCCTAAGCGTTATGGGACCCGAGGGCACGTGCTGCAAGGCAGGATTGAGTCGTTAACTTAGCTGACAAGGCATAGAGGATGCCATTAGTGTTCAATGTTGCCCAAGTGGAGGCATCTGCCTGGAGCAAACAGCAACGGAGGCCGTTTCTTTAATGTGCTGCAGCGCTGTTCCTTCATTTCCTTTAACGAAGTATCCCGCCGAAACGTGAGCCAAAGAATGCTGTCTCATCACGTCGCTGGCTGTTAGGGTTACCTTCAATGCTTGCAGACATGAGGGATGGCACCATAAGATCTTTGAACAACACGGAAAGGAAAACGGAATCTGAGAGTAAGAAATTTGCGCTTGAGGGAAGTTGAGGCTTTTTGTTTTATTTCCCAGTCCTTGCAATATTGCTCAAAGATGGCGAAACGTTCAAATACTCCACTCCAACACAATCACAATCAACAAACATTTAATATTTTAGCCTTTTAGTGTGTAAGGTCTAGTTCGAAGAGGTAACACTCGCCTCGGGCCATAAACGAGCTCAGTGGCGATTTTCGCGACGGGGGCCCGAGTTCATTAGCTTCTCTACTCCCCATCCATAATAACTACCCTTATGCTCCCTAATACATTACACCCATTGCACACGTAGCCAGCCACAAACGTGAAAATAATTTTTCATATAATATCAGATGAACATTTTCAACTGTCTAGGCATCCCATCATACCCCTTCAAATGTGATCCCTTTGCTCGCAATCCACCCACTTCTGGACAAAGTACGCCTATCCAGATACGTAAATTACCGAACGTCGATACCAGCGCTGCGGGCTGCTGACAACGCTTCCTTTGGCTGCTCTAACATCAAAATTAATATGGAAGATTTGCAGTTGTGACAATATGTCAGTATCAGGAGTCATATCGTTTTAATAGAGTTTTGGTGGATGTGTTCGAACTGCTCTGTTATTACGTATTACCCGAATACATGATAAGACAGTCGATGTGCTGATTGTCTTCTCTCATACCATACTCCTAATGGGGCAGAATATGGTATTAGTGATTTTACTCTTCCTATTATTCGTCCTGTTATTGTATAGATCAGGTCATCATAGCCAATAATAGCATTTCTACACACTCGGAAGTCCAGTGCGGTGGTTGCGACGAATAAATCCTGTCATGTATGAGAATCATAAATAGGCTCTGTTGATCATGACGAATGTTCACATAATAAAAGACCGAATGTAGGTGACATAGCCCGGCAAATGACCGACTTATTAGTCTTTAATATCCGGTTGACTGACACACGCGCATAAACTGCAACAGTGTGCATTTTTTATTCAGGGGTTCAATCATATTTTTGCAATTGGTCAAACAGGACCGTACATAAACACCGAATAAATTGAAACTGTCCATTTGAGTTCACTGATGAATTATCATCGATTGTCACCGATTTCAGCTACATCGCCCCCTATTAGGAGTGTCGGTGATAATAGATTTCTTCTACAAGACAGTAATCAGACAGTGCTAGTCAGAGATTAGAATAAAACGAAACTAGGTCGCATACCAGGTTAACCAAGGCGTAGCCAATTGATGATATCCGTCCAGTAACTCAATAATATTTTTTCTACCTTGATGAATTCTCAATTTCTCATTCACCTAATCCAACAATCTTCCATAGTGATGTCATCATGTTTTAAAATAAATATACTGATGTTGCAATTAGTGACAGTTTTATCAGCCGTAACATAAAATTGTTACCTGGAGGGCGAGATTGGCTATACTGCGGCATCCAACTCACTATCAGTTCTCGCGACGTCGGAGGAGGTAGCGCTCACTCGTTGCTGCATTAGTCCCATGCCATACGGTGAGAGACGTTTTGCCTATTCTCAATCTCTATTGAATTTTTTTATCTGCAAATGTTTTTGTTCCTCAACTATGATTTTGTTCATCGGAAGGTCGTCTATCGCTGGGCCTACTCACATTTGTTGCCAATATCTGTCGGTTTCCAGGAAACTAAATTCTCTCTTTTATAGCACGATAATGCAACCAACGTTTTTTTTTCATTCTCAAACCCTCAAGGCTATTTATTTGAAAGACAATGCAAATTATATTAGATGTTAAAAATTTAATTTGTTGGATAAAAATCTTTTAAATTGAAATAAATAACCCTCGGAGAGAAGAAATTCCCTTATGGAACGAAGTGTGGGGTTGGATGTGATCACCCAGACGAGGTGCCCTCCGACCCACTAAAACCTCTCCCTGGCCTCCAGACCTGCTGATAGGATGCTGAATGCGTTGCCTTTCTGTAGGGCCAAGCCCGACCGCTGCTGGAACTATAGAAATTCTCGTGAATCTCCAGTTAGCTCCACCAATCTACGTCCGATCTCCTTCACAATTCGCGCTGTTGACTCGCCATTCACCCCTGTCGTCTCCAAGGCTATAGGCTCAAATTGGAACTGTCGGGTCAAAGTGTCATACTTCCTGCACTTACGTGTCTCTGCCTCTGTAGCTGCAGAACCAGCTGAAAATGCAGAACCTATCAAATGCGCTTCCGCATAAGTGTCCACGCAAGTACAGTCCTAGCATAAACTCTTACCATTCATGAAAGGGAAAACTGTGATGCTATCCGGTCTCTTGCCATCACCTCTATCCAAACCCATAGGTTCCAACACCGATGGTAGTCCCGCTCTCTGCAAAGATCTTCTGACGATGTCGTTCAGCGCAGAGTGTCTGAGAAAGCGACCGGCACTATACCTACATAAAAGTCCATGCAGTCTCATCTCGTCCATTCTCTGATCGCAACGACACGGATGCTGTTGACAGATTTTAGATCCCACCCTTAGAGCAACGGCAATGCGCAGTGTCTCTGGATCTAGTTGAGTCCCCAATGATGGCACAGGGACAGCATGAACCCAGAGACTATTCTCTCTGCTCGAGGCAGCAAGGAGGCGTGCTCTCGTCGTCTGATCCGCAACAGCAAGCCAACCGTTCAGTGTAACCTTTACCAAAAGAAAGTCCCATACTTTCTGCTTACTCCTGTCCTTTCCCTCCAAGTTAAAGGGATCACCACCTTTCTCCCTCCACATCCCGACAGCACCCTGCAGCTCCTCTGTGTCAGCCACGATGTTCACATCGCAAAGAACGGCTTCGACTAAGTCACTCACAGAATGCTTTGACGAGATGAAGGCTGGAAGGGCCACATCTCCTGCTCTTCTGAACCCGAGGCCTCCATGACTAACTGGCAAAGTGGCCTGGTTCCAAGATCTGTCATCATAGGGGACTTTGGTCACCCTAGTGACGGCATCCCTCAACACCAAATCGAAACTGTTTAGACACTCATCATGTTGATAGGCGAGCGATGATCTGAGCACATATTGCAGTGTATGAATAGAGAAACAATTTTTCAGAAGTACAAACTGACGCTCATTCCCTATTTTGTGGCTCCTTGTAATAATTTTTTCGGCTGCTCCATGGAAAACAATTGTTCATGCTTGTCCAAGAGCTGGGCAAGGCAATGATTCAATTATTATGAATGTGTCAGTTTTTCTTTGTATATCATTTGGTACGGAAACTGGGAAATGTCACCGTCATTGTAACCTTTGGACAATGAAACCCCGGGATACCGAACACCGGCATAACTTTAACTAATTCAGTAAGCCGGCATGTAACGCCTGTATGTGTTTCTACATTGTCTATTTGTTCAATTTAAATGCTGCTGTCAGTTTATTTGGGCAGAATAAGGACCACTCTAGGCAAATACCACTGACCTCGGTTGAATCTCATTGTTCGATTAATTATATAATTTTTTTGCTAGTTAGACTACGTACCCATTGATTGCATTGTAGAATGATTATTCATTGTTGAATTATGCAAATCCAATGTGCATATGACTTTGCATTAAATTAATTGATATGCTAAATGAGTTTGTATCTTGATCGGTGGCATTTGCTACAAAAATATGCGTAGATTGTTATCTCACTTTGCATACTTCCGGTGTTATTAGTCGAAATAAAACCAATCTCGCTGCGATTTCCTTTCTAAATTGACGGTTTAAACACTCGCCAGTGGGCGTATCACCGTGCAGCGTTATCCTTTGCTAAACGGATCAAAATTTAGCTGCTGATGTATTTACATGAACGTTTTACGATGGTTATCAGAAGAAAGTTTAGAGTTTTGTTAAATTTTGTGTTTTTTAATGTTGATAGCAATTCAATACGATATTCACTACAGCACATGGATTCACCAGATGTTATGTATTATTCTTCGTTAGATTTGCATGTTTTTTTTCTGTTATCGGCGCATGGTGGAAATAGAATGACATGGTCTGTCATCCGGGCTTCGAACATAATCAGTAACGCGAAGAAGCATCTTATGGAGCAGAATGTGCTGCATTATGAGATGAACAGACCAGCTTCGCAGCGTGATTGCGTTTCATTTATGATACATTCTATCTTTAATCGCTTTCTGATGAATAATAATGTATTATATATGGTACTCTGCAACTTACAAATGATTCTGTACTCGTCTCAGATCGTATCACAACCTAAAAGCAAAAGAAGAAACGAATGGAAGATCAAAATTTATATTTCACCTTGCCCTCCTTGTTCATTTCCATCATGTCTTCTAAAAGAACTTAATAGGCTGGACGAAATTTAATTTCAACTTACCCAGAATCTCGTTATATTTTTAGTCATACTTTCTAGTTCTATGTTCATTCAACACGGACGAAAAATCTCCATTTTTGATGGAGGAATCCAACTTCCTGCGACTGCCAGTCACGACGCAAGTTAGTTCTTTGGAACGAAAAGACTGCGAGTCGATCCCGAGAGAGTGAGAAGAGCAGCTATTACGTTTGGCAAGCCGGGTGAATTATACGATGTTTCGAAACTCGGGGGCATAACAGCAGTTACAAGTACCGCGAAACACGGATTTTGTCCGGTCTACGGGAGTTTGCACATGACATTTCAACAGCGCGAAAGTGGGGTGGAACGGAGGTGGTCGGGGCTTTCGGACGGACCGACGGCCAGTTTTCGGATGATTCATATGGTATGTTATTAGGTTATATATGTTAATAGGTTATATAAATGTATGGTAATAGGTTACATAAATAGAACGTTCACATAAATATTTACATATAGACTTCCTCTGGTATTTTTTATCGCATTTTAATGTTAGGCATACTGTATTGCAATTTATTGCATGTCATGTTGTATATGCGCAAATTCAATGCTAGTCCTCTTAGTGTTTTGGGATAATGATAACCTATATTTATAAGATAATTTCATTGATAGTAAATCTAACAGTTACATAATATTTCACAAGCAGTATTGAAGGTTAAAACCCCAAACATATCTTTCTTCCACGAATGTTGATTTCCGGACACGTTCATGATGATTTTTTTAACCTTGATATCCTTTTTATGTCGTTCACTGTTGGAGAACCGTTCAAATATCTTTTTGACTGGTATATTTTGATATAGATAATACGCAAAGTAAAGGCAGTAAGTTTCACACACCAATGATTGATCCCTTTGAATCGGTTTCTTTAGAACAAATTGTATTTTTACATGACTATTATAATCCGAAGCTATATTTCCTCCTTATAATATTGGATTAAACCCAAACTAATAAAAAAATAGTGTTTGTTCTCGTTTCTGAATATTAGGATCAAATTACCAATTTTATTAGGATAGCTTTCGCTGTTAACAATCATGTAGCTGATCATTGGATGCATAAGCCTTCTGTTTTCAGCGAAACATTCTATTAGGCTATTTAGGCACGTTTCACTATTAGATCTCTCTTGGATATATTTCCAATTTGAATATAATCCATGATTACTGTAGACGTTGGGGAATACCCTCCCTGCCGAATTTATTTGGAAGACTCCGGGTGTGTAACCTACCAGGAACAAGATCTTATTCGTAGTGGGCGGAGTTTCGCAATTCACTGTTATACGTATGTTTGTTCTTTTTTTCTAGGTGAATGACATCTCTAGAGTCGGTTGGCCTAAAACAAATTTGGTTCTTTCTGCAGGGAAATTTTGTTTTCTTATGAGATAAGAGCTGTAAACATGTCCCTAGAGCCGGAATTGCCTGATGGTATGCTTGGGCGCCCTCTCTGGGAAACGATGATCTATTGTTGGTAACGCAGCTTCCGTTTACATCGACGATAACGTATGTGATGTCGTTATGCTGGAAGTAATTTTGATTGCAAACATTTAATCCGTTATGTGCCGCTTGATCAATGAGAAATAGGGCTAGTTCATGTGGAATAACCGTGTTGAAGGGGGGATCCATGGAGATGGAGTTTTGACCGGTACGAAACACGATTGTTTTGACAATAGGTCGATCGAACATGTATTCGATCATGTCATTGTTTTTTATGAGCGCTCTATTTATAGCAAGCAAAGTTGTAGGGCATGGTACAACCATTTTTGCACCATATTTTGCATGAATCAACTAAATAGATTTATTCATCATTGTCATGTGTTAGAAGAACACTACATGATTTTGCCAGCTCCAATCGTATATTTACGCTGACATCATCCAATAGATAACTATTGCTACCGGATACATTAAAATTTAGTGGCCTCATCACATGTATAACATGACGTACACTTTCTTGAATCCAAACCTCATTCTCCGTTTTGATTAGCAAAGTTCGCTGTGACGATGGTATCTGGAATTGGTGTTTGAAGTGATTTATCCATCAGATTCGACACTTTATTATCTAGATCAGAGTTTTTCATGGATGTGTAGGCGTGGAGAGTATTTAGTAGTCCTGTTTACCTGTTTCCTTCACACTGAACACCATTTAGGAATAGGTAGTGACTTTGAAACCTGCGATGGAAAAATATGTCAACGAGTGTATTATGTGCAGCGGCGGCCAACGCGCTTCCATCTACATTTCTAACAGTGATTTTCACTTATGCAGTTAACGAGCTCAAGTCGACCATATCCTTATCCGACCCGAAAGTATTAAATTCAATAAATGAATTGGCAATTCTACCATCATACAGGCTGATGTTTGTACCTAGATAATTTCTTTCAATCTTCGACTCTAAACTTGATTCAATTTAATATTTCTTGTTGACGGAGGGAAACATATCAGTCACTCCCATTTTATAGTTTTCCGAAGGGCTTCTAGCCCTGTCATGTTGAAGATGATCCACCAAGCATGTTGTCGGTATAGAACCTCCCCCGAAACTAATGTTAATGGTGCATGAGGAGTGGTATTTATTAGTAATTAAATAATGGACGACACGACTCCATCTTTCTTTCACGGTTCTTCTTTGATTTACATTTTTCGTTACTTTTCCTGTAATCCTGCCTCCAACTACGGCTTTCTTTACAACGTTCATGAGTGTAGCAATCCCATGTTCCTTGGTTGATTTTCGCATATCTTTCTGCTCCGAGTAATCGTGTGAGATGTTTCGAGCCATATCAACAGCTGCAGGTGGTACAGTTTTCCGTAGAAAAGGCAGTGTACGTCTTACAAGACTGGCTATGGTTGGGAAGAACCCGCTACCGTTCTGCTACTATATCAAACTTGTGAATCGGTCAATATCACGTAAAATTCCACCGCGTATTTTGTCACGTTTCGCGAATAAAACTTTGTATTGTTTGTACGACGGCCATGCATAAACACTCTCTGCATCCTTCAACAATAGCATATTCTTCATCACCCCATTGTCTTTGTTCATCCTACAAAAACAAAAAAAGTTGTCTTCAAAACAATAAAAAATAGATCAACAAAGTTACAGAAAGATATCTCTAGAATGAAACAAAACATAGACGGTGTTAGAACTGGCAGTTCTTTTATCGAGAGTAGAACAACTGTCCGTCACAAACATTATCATGAGTACAAATAATGACTGTGCTGTGGCATTCTTCGTTTCATACAACAGTGTACGATAACTGGGGCAAGAGGCTTGCCATACATCGCCAGAGGTCATACGCTGCCAGATGTACGACAACAAAACCAAATCAAGAACGAAACAAAACGAAAACGATATACGTGTTGTAACCTGTTTGCCTGCAGCAGTGAGGTCATA
This sequence comes from Gammarus roeselii, assembly GCA_016164225.1. Lineage (NCBI taxonomy): Eukaryota > Metazoa > Arthropoda > Malacostraca > Amphipoda > Gammaridae > Gammarus > Gammarus roeselii. The sequence continues at coordinate 4,634 of SDVV010011712.1, read as the reverse complement.
TAAAACTGGTGCCGCTGAGGCGGTGGACACCCACATCATCAACTTCTCGTCGAGTAAACATCTTCCTCCTCAAGATTGATCAACAAATCCGAAAAATGGAGTTGATAGAAGTAGAAAATCTTGCAATGACCTATAACCGGCCTCTCCAGAGGCTTGCATTAAATGAAGCTGGCAATTTTGTGTCAACAACACTAACACCCTTTAAAGTTATCTTGAACATCATGAAGATGAAGGAACAAGTGTCTGTTTTAATAAGACAGGACTCGTCGAGTGATGAGCTGGAGTGCAACTCGGAAAAAAAACACCGCTTGTGTTCCTGAACAATAAATCAAAACTGTACAAGTCTAGGAATGTACTAAGTCCTGACTTTATAGTTAGCTTCCTCAGTCAAGAGGTTACGATGCTGGAGCGCAGTACATCTCAGTCACTTGAGCGAATCTCGGAAGACAAGCTCCTGACGATGGATATACCAGACATATCATTCTATAACTCTTTCTCAATCTATGGTGAAAATGTTCCTGAAGTAAGATGTTGACAGTATTAATAAAAATGTAGAAACATTATTTTGTATACACTAATCTTTGTAATGCATCATGTCCGATTTTGAAAAAGTCAGTTTCTGTAGTCTGTTGCGGGTAGTGCCACGCATGCGACTGCCATGGTGGTCTCTGCCACGGTTGTCAAAGTCGCCATGCTTGGGGATGCGGCCGTTACTGGCAGTGATGTACAGGCAGTGGATGACGCTGGTAGTTTGGGTCACCGTACCTAGGATCGCCGTGATAGTTTGGGCGATGACTGGCCAGCGGATTGCCATGATACGGGTGATTTGCTGGATTGTACTGCGTCGGTCGGCACATGATTTTTTAGGTAATTAGAAAAAAGATAACACTGTTTTCTGCTCTATCATGAAATAGTTTGATTACAGAGTTCAAAAATATGTGAACATTTTTCGTTAAGCATACCTTATCATCCCTGAAGTTCCGGGTTTATCTGGCCTACCCCTGATCGAGTTGTTACCCCGATCTGTTGCATAGAAAATAGAAATGAATTAACCAAGATAAAATCGATTGCTGGAAAAAAAAAACATTCGGAAGCCACATTGGTTGATGTCAAAGATATTAGCGTGGCCACACTGACAAATACCTGGTGACATCGAACGGGTCCTTGGTTTCAGCATTTCCCTGATGGAATACATCTGGAAAGGAGAGAAAGTGTATATAAATTAATGGTTCATTGAGAAATACTTAGTCGTGTATCACCTGTTTGGTAAGATGGTGACTGTTATGTATGCAGACGTTAACCTATATAACAAACCCGCTCGATTGTTTGTGAGCGGGTTCTCATCTAATGGGAAGAATGTTTTTGTTGGAAAATGAATGACTAAATACATTGATAGCTTCGATGAGGGGTCGTTTCGGGGTCATAGCACATTCCTGAAAGGAAACACGACAAGATTAAAATTCAAACAGGACAAGTCGCATTCGATCCATTATCCAAACAAACGAAATGTGAACTCCTTGTAGTGTATGACGATTTCATGTTAGAAGCAGAGCCTCTACGTATTATTGCAAATTTTTTTTTATCGGGGTCGCCACGCAAATATCAGTGCGATGTATTCAAACCAATCGCTTTTTCACTCTAATCCATTTCAACACACAATATCTTCGAATACCAATTACGTTACTTAGGCAAAACATTTCGTGCAAAAGACAAGATGGAATCGTTCATCTCCGAATACAATATGCATGTGGAACAAAAACCATGTGGGCCCATCTCTGTCGATATCACACACCCAAGTGATTCGAAACTCTTGATTAGAGCACAAATTGCAGGACATGAATATGAATAAGTGCTGCTTCTATAAAAAATAATGTATGCCAGATTTGAGATTAGTATTGAATTAGAATGGAAAGTGTCTACTACAATGCAGAGGCTGTTGTGTCATACTCTAGCGTGACGGCCCTACAGCTAAGTTACACGAACAGTTGTTCGTCTACAACGGCGAGATGTTGAAAAATTTATACAAAGGTCAAAGACTTTTACACGATTTAAACAACTCTCTTGAAATTTACCAGACGCATGTTCACAGCTGCGCGCCCTGGATCGATTTTCTGTGCGGATGTTGCATATATGAAAGATTTGCAGATAAAAATGACGGAATTATATATTTTCTGATTGTCATTGATCTATACAGTAATATCTGTGTGTACAACCCCTGAAAGCTATCACATTTATACATATGATCGCAGAATTTGATACTATATTCAACGAACTAGTATGGCCAACAACTCGGATCTGTTCAGATCGGGGAAGCGAGTTTACGAAACAAGCTTCAAAGTTTATTTGCCAATCATGAACATAACCATTTATTACACCTACAACAAGGCCATTAAAGCATCCCCTGCTGAACGGGTAATACGGACTATACAACTGAAGTTGGGTAAATATATGCATGCTTAAAAGTCGGAACGCTCTATAGATGAATTGCAAATAATAATTGTGAACACTTACAAAATATCATCACATTCATCAGTAATGGGCCGGCTCCCTTTTGATGTTTATTTGTTGAACGACCCAAGAGAAACTCAGGCACTGTTGTCTGGAATGTATAAAAAACAACGTAAAAGAATTAAAGTGCCCAGTACACAACTAAAGGTGGGAGCGTACGTACGCTTACAGTGCAGTGATCCCCGTCTCAAGACGTTCAGGAGAGGACAAGAATCAAAGTTCACGAAGGAAGTGTTTCGTATTTCACGTATTAATCTAAAACAGCACCCTCCAGCCTATGAAATAACACCGCTCGATAATGATGAACCCATCAAAGGTTTTGCCTACAGGCAGGAACTAGTTCAGTGTGACAGACCTGATATTTATTCCATCAAAGTCTTGAAGAGCCGAATTAGAAGAGGTAGGAAAAAAATCAACGTCATATACACGGATTATCCAGACAGCAAACCGACATGGTTTAATGAAGGAAACGTCGTGTTGTGATGTGTGCTAACCGTACTTTGAAACGGAAATTGAATTTTATGATAAATTAAGTCAACTGAAATCATCCGAACGTAGTAAACTTGACAAACTATTAACTGATAAAGAAGTTAAAATCATGTGCGAAATATTTACAATTATACTGAGAGGGAAATTGGTATGTGACAAGCTAACCAAGTCACGGGTAACTAAATTCAACTCTACAATAAAATAATTAGGCAGTAAATCATCTGGGAGTAAATATTCCAGGAACAAAGGGAAAACATTATCAACCATGCGTGAAGGGTTTCTGTTAAATTTACTATTACCCACTGCAGTGAGTTTCTTGACAAAAATAATTCATGGATGAATCTGTTTACTACCTAGTTCCAAAATCCAAGATGGATAAGCGTACAACGAATTATATTGGCGGTAGCGCTACATACTTATCTGTCACAACAAGACCAGAAATAGCAAAACATAGCAGTAAATATCGCAGTCAAAGGTTGAACGAACGTGGGAACGATATGCTAGATTTGAACGCTTCGCCTGCAATAGCACTAGAGTTATTTAATTTTATATAAGGCCTATATCGAAATAGTATCACTACAGAACCCACACCGGAACCGATCAAACAAAACGAGCCACATAATGGCGACGTTGCAGCACTATATACAGCCTCATTGCCACCCGTAGCTAAATCCCTGTCCTCCGGTTTGATTCACTAGCTTAAAACCAACACAACACTTATATGTGAATCGAACGGGTTTGTTAGCCATCCCAATGTACAAAATCGTATTCACGTTATAATCTAATCAAAAGTTTATTCGTTAATAAGACTGTGATAAGCAAATATGTCAATGGCGTCATTCAAACGTAACTGGATAAAATACCTGAAGCGTTTCACAAAAATACACTATTGAAAAATGAAGAGGAGAAGGAGGACGCGATAGACAGATTCTGGGACAGTTTATAAAATAACACACGGCTTCGTAACACCGATATAATAAGCGTAAACACTGTTAAACATTCGCTGTACAGAAAAATCACTGAACAGCATAAACTGGTACGCGAAACATGTTCGACTATGACAGGGTAAAACATGTATGCCAGCGCATCACTTGCGGGAGGTAGTTCCTATTCGCGGTTAAGAGATAAGGCCTCGTGAACACCCGAAAACTGCCGTTTTGACCATGAATGACAAAATAACATATGAGAATAGGAAATAAATTGGGCCCCCTAGCGTGGAAACACTCTGAATAATGTTAATATAATTGCGATTCATCTACAATACCACGTACCATAACACTGATACAAAAATATATAATATATATGTTCATTTTAAATGTCACACCTTTGGGGGATGATCAAGCACAGGACCTCTCGTGACCGAGGCAGAGAACCTACTGACACGCCACCGTGATCGGTGCGCGAGCGTTGGCCGTGCTGTGTACGTGTTCGAGCCTGCAGTGTGGCAGGGTGAAACAGGTTTGCTAAACGCACTACCTGATGTGTTTTGCAGATAGAATCTTCAGGGCCGCTTGGACTATATGACCTCCAGGGTCGTTTGGACTATAGGATCTCCGGGGTCGTTGGGATTCTAAAATCTCCAGGGCCTTTTGACGGCATAACGCGTCTTGGTGACATCATGACTATGATGATGTATC
>SDVV010011711.1:0-15743 GCA_016164225.1 Gammarus roeselii | reverse complement strand
ACAATAACAACTTCAATCTCAGCACAATTCATTGATATTTCAGTTAATTTGTTTTTTTGGGTACATTTCATTAGGGACTAATTTCAATTCAACAATATCATTACATTTCTTCTTACATTTTATTTGAGTTATTTTGACTTATTGTGAAAGAACATTAATTTTTCCAACTTTGTGGTGAGTTGAATCTAATATAAAACCCGAATGGAAGATAAAAGCATACATCTCCGAGTCTTTTCGCTGCACAGTTAAACGCATTCATCAATTCATTCGTACAGACCTTCAGCTATTAAATACAGCACGTAATGTTTCACGGTTCCAATGCAACTATTTGAATACTCGTACTTCACTGGAAAGAGAAACATCTATTTCGTACGATGAACCGTGAATATTGTATCTGGCTCCAACATCAGCTCCGCCTCATCTCTTCTAAATTACTCGAAATGGGCGGTCCTCGTACTTACCCACATTACTCCTTCAATTCACCAATCAATTATCTTTTTCCAATCCTGAAATATTGTCAAACTGTTCACAAACCCTAAAAAATATTTCAAAGGAAATGCTATTGGGAGAAGTTACATGAAAATCAATTGAAAACGTAGGACACTTGACCAACGCGTATGCTTCGCTGCCATCTTGGTTCCTGCACTAGCCAATAGGAGGCCTGGTAGTTTATGACGTCACCGCTCATGAGCGGCGGGCTGAACAAGACATGGATGATGGGGCAGTTTAGGATGTTGGAAGGAGAAGGTTGTAGTCTTCATCTGAGAAATTTTAAGTGTTTACCCATAAGCATGTTGCTGTGCAGGAGGTTCGAAAGATAACAAGGTAACAATCAGGGTTTGATTGACGTAGGTCGGTCAATGGGTCAAGGTCGGCCGTCATTATCCCACCCATACTTTTTATCATGAATACGCAATGATATAAATATGTTGGACTGTTGTGTTGCTTATTGTCAACACGCATGAAAAAATAGGACTCAAATGGGTTATGCCTGAATTGCTTTGTTATCTGAAATCATCCTAATTTGCTATTTTTTTACGTCCTTTGAATGAGACTTGAGTCGACAGGGATTTGGCTCAGGTTCTGTTAAATTGGGTTCCATCAAACTGAATTCTCGATTACACGCCTTCGTTTTCAACCGTTCACCAACTAAGAGATTTCTCAATCTTGTTTCATAAAAAGATCGAGTTCACAGGTTGGGCTTATTTCACCAGTATTCTGCTGGTATCAGTTTAATATGTGAATACGATTAATTTGAGCACGTTTAAACGACTACTAATTGTAACAAATAAAAGTTCACGAGACCTGAGTTCACCAGGGATCGAGTTCGCTGTACGACGGCTCGCCGCACGGGCTGCTCCGACTCCCTCAAGTGTGGAATATTTTACAGAGAACTAATTACTGTATTATAATCAATTCAAAACTTTTGTGTGTGCAAAATAATTTAAATGTAAGATTTTTGGTGTTGGAGTAAATGTTTGATAAAGAAACGGGGTTTCAACCGATTGCGTTAAAGAGCAGTCTATACTCACAAGAAGATTGTGTTGGCAAATCCAATCGAAATCTGATATCAGATTGGGTTAAATCAAAGACGCCTTTACATGATGTTAGAAGCCGCTATCCTTTGGACGAGCACTCAGAATAAAACAACAACTGTCCGGGTTTGATTCTCGGTGAGGGCGGTGATCTGTATCTCGATGAGCGTATACCAAGCTCAAATTTACTTTCAAACAACATTCATGTTAACGAAAGTACATTAATCCTTCAGTTATTAGAAGCCCTTTTCTTTGTTATGGCTGCATATAATATCTCGTGGTTTGGTAAATGAATATTCATGTAATTGCTATTCAAATCATGTGGTTATCATTTATCAGTACGATTTCATGTTCATCGAGAAGGTACACATTTGTTAACTAAATAATAGCACGATTTTCGTATAATTGACAAGAATTTGGATCATTGCCAATAAATGTGATGAGGTTAGAATGTTGACAGTCAACGATGCTAATGAACACAGTCGAAAAAACGATGCTAATGAAAAGTTATGTGAAAAAACGCCAATTTTAGAGTATTTTATTTGCAGGCTGTCCGAAGACTTTGTTAACTCCTTCCATGTTGTACTCCGCATCTTCAGTGATTGATCGCAGATGTGATGAAGTTCCTAGCAATAAAACTCTGGTGCATAATGTTTGTAAATGCTGAGTGTAATTCATTTTTTTTATAAACATCTATCCAGTTCATGTATAGGTACAATATTCCTTTCAATCAAGTGCATTTCTGTTACCACTCGTGTATCAAAATGTTTATCAATGTTTTTGTTCGTGGACTGTAATGTCCACGCACGAGAAAGTGTATCACACGTTACCTAAACAAAATAGAATACATTGACCCGAGTACTTACACATACACATACACATGCACCTCGCCCGCCGAATATTCTAGATCAATAAATGGATTTCTTTGTAGGTGGCCGAAAGAGAGTGGGGAACGGAGGGGGATGGGAGCTCTGTAGGGGAGGCCTCCAAACTGAGACAGCTGGGGCTCTGACAGTTGCCAGAAAAAAGTTAGCATTAACTTAAACCGATATTGTAATAAAGCAAGAAAAAAATACTACAACATGGGATCTTCGATCCAACGTAGTTCTGCCATTGAATAGATGATCGGAAACAGTAGATTGACTCACATGACTTTGCATGGACTTTATACTTGAGAAGCATTCCAATTCAATATGGGACTGTGGGTTTGCTATTTTGCTTCCAACTGTAGGCAGTACGCTGCATGTTTTCCTCGAGACGGAGACAGACAGACGGGCTATCGGACAGAGCCGATACTCGGCCGACTTATATACGCGCTTGCATCAGCTGTGGATGACATCCAACAAATGTAGTTAGAGAGTATGAGAAGCTTTAACAACGTTTGGAACCTTATTCAAAGGTAGTGAGGAGCCTAATAAATTCGGATTATGGTATCATTGTAGTCAATTGGATGATCAAGTTTGGGTGGCAAAAAATCATCAGATGAAAGTTAATCCTCTCAACTTGGAATGAAACTAAGCGATCTAACTTGCTGTTTTAATGAGATATGCTTTGATATGTGATTCTTCAACTGCAGCGATTGATTCTTCGACTGTAGTCATTGATTCTTTGACTGTGGCGATTGATTTTTCAACTCTAGCAATTGATTATTCAACTGTGTCAATTGATTCTTTAACTGCAACGATTGATTTTTCAAATCTATCGATTGATTCTTCAACTGTATCGATTGATTCTTCAACTGCAACGATTGATTTTTCAACTGTAGCGATTCAACTGCAGCGACGGATTCTTCCACTGTAGCGGTTGATTTTTCAACTGAAGCGATTGATTCTTCAACTGTATCGATTGATTCTTCAACTGCAGCGACGGATTCATCCACTGTAGCGATTGATTCTTCAACTGTAGCGATTGATTCTTCAACTGCAGCAACGGATTCATCCACTGTAGCGATTGATTCTTCAACTGCAGCGACGGATTCATCCACTGTAGCGGTTGATTCTTCAACTGTAGCGACTGATTCCTCAACTGTAGCGGTTGATTCTTCAACTGCAGCGACGGATTCATCCACTGTAGCGATTGATTCTTCAACTGTAGCGACGGATTCATCCACTGTAGCGATTGATCCTTCAACTGCAGCGACGGATTCATCCACTGTAGCGATTGATTCTTCAACTGTAGCGATTGATTCATCCACTGTAGCGGTTGATTCTTCAACTGTAGCGATTGATCCTTCAACTGCAGCGACGGATTCATCCACTGTAGCGGTTGATTCTTCAACTGTAGCGACTGATTCCTCAACTGTAGCGGTTGATTCTTCAACTGCAGCGACGGATTCATCCACTGTAGCGATTGATTCTTCAACTGTAGCGACGGATTCATCCACTGTAGCGATTGATTCTTCAACTGCAGCGACGGATTCATCCACTGTAGCGGTTGATTCTTCAACTGTAGCGATTGATCCTTCAACTGCAGCGACGGATTCATCCACTGTAGCGGTTGATTCTTCCACTGTAGCGGTTGATTCTTCCACTGTAGCGGTTGATTCTTCAACTGTAGCGACTGATTCCTCAACTGTAGCGGTTGTGTTCCTATTGTTTAAAGCATGTGCTAAACTCAGATTGTAATGCAACACGTGCATCAAATTATCAACAGATTTAGTCTATCAAAGTGATCAATTAATCGCCACATTAGAGGCGTAAATTAGGCCAATAACTGATATCGAAATAATACTGTTATTCACTTGAATCGTAAGAAACTTTGTCGAATAATTAACTTTGAATAAACGTAGATGATTACACGAGTTTTAATAGATACCCGGATGAAAATTAGCCGTCTATACATGTGCTAAATTTGGTACTTTTTTCTCTGAAAATCATTCTGTCCTTTTCGTCCGTCATCTTGCAATGCAACACTATACTTATCCGTGCGTTGAAATGCTAAACAATAAAAAAATTTCAGCTCCGGCACCCTCATCCAGAGTGGTCGCAGAACCTAGCATAGAATGCACTCCTCACTGAAACATACATATCACACAAAAAGTTAGCAACATGATGTAATGGGCAATAAAATGCACAACTATGGATGAACAGATAAAACAGTAAGTACTTATTATGTACTTTCCTACGTCACACACGTAGATGTGCGTCCATTCGTACATACTATGTTTAATAAATGATAATCTGCGTACATCACGCAATAAACTACGTATTTCACGAGGAAAATGTTTTCTCTACGTAGCACGGACACTTCCTTACTTCAGTCCCTCTAAGCACGCACTGAGACCGTCGCCTGCCGAACTGTCTGTCCAAAAGCCCATAAAACCATTGAAATAGGGCATAAAATTAGGAGCAATGATGTTTACAGCCCCATCTAATTCTAATGGTCCTTCGCGGCTAGGCCTCTTGGTAGGCTGGTCGTTAGGCTCGTCACACACAATGAAGAGTCAAGGGATCCGCTATGTAAATTCCTTCCGGGTACTGGCTAACTGTTCAGGTACAGTCTGCTTGAGAATAAATCATTAGGTAAGCCATGCACTCTTAGACACACATATGTATACACACACATGTTTCCTTCTGCCAATAACCTTGTCTAAAAAATGTTAGAGTAATTTTTTTTTTTTTCTGTGAACAAACTAGAGGAAATATTTGCAAATGTTATGAGCAACATCGAAACGTTCCACTACTCCTTACCTCCTCAACTAACTTAACCTAATATGTATCCTAGCTTCTTCGCTCAGATCAACACTGGCCCAGTACAGTTACAATGTGTAGTTCTTCTATGTCCATCAGCTTGTTGTTAGCGTAGGAACTCCTCGACTCGGTCCACAGTTGGATTACGTCCTTTGTAGGCGTCAGTTGCCGTCCCTGAGAGCCCTGTTGGCCGCATCAATATTGACCTTTATTCAGCCGCTAATTGATTAGGCCTGTTAATTGATGGTACGGCTCCACGACCCACTCAAATGAGGCCTGTGGTGACCACATCTATGAACTGAGACTACAATTATGTGCTGACCACAACTCTTACCAGTTCGACAACACTTGTGTGCATTGCTGACTATAAATATGACCAATGACGATACTTAGGTATGCTCACAAGGACCTGGCAGACTATTTTTATGTGCCGATTATATATATGACCTGTGACAGTAGTTACCTGTATTACCATTGTGTTTATGTAACCACAACTATGACCTGTTTGACTACAGTCATGTACTGAATACTTACAAAAATGTCATGTGACAACAATTTTATGCTGACCACACCTACGGCCTGTAATACTCTAATTATCTGCTATCCATAATTGTGACCTATATCACTACAGGTTCGTGCTGATCTCACACATGAACCCTATGACAACAGTGAAGTACTGACTAGCACAACACTGCCCCATGACTAGCCCAACACTGCCCCATGACTGGCCCAACATTGACCCATGCTAAATTTGTTTCATGACTCAGTAAGGTTTTGTGACGCGTGGCCATGTCGCAAGTCCATGACTACACCTTCATGTTGTCCATGTAGTCTTCATCATAACTGTTGTGATGTGTTAGAATTGTGTGTAACGAGTACTACGTGAAGTCTCTCTCTTAACAAGTAACCGCTTGTTGCATTCACATGACTAATACTATTGGTTGACACTAGTGCTCTTATTTACATGACTAATACAATTCTTTGACACTAGTGCTCTTATTTACATGACTAATACAATTCGTTGACACTAGTGCTCTTATTTACATGACTAATACTATTGGTTGGCTCTAGTGCTCTTTGCCGTGACTGATTACCAACAGTGTGACTAGCAGCTGGGATGGTCACACCAAAGTAATTGCCATAGGACGGTCAGCATCTGCAGCATGACGCATTGCCCATACAATGCTGTAACCTGAGCATCCATGCGTGAGGAGGTGATCAATGCTCAAACAATAACAGGGTCACTCTCTGGAGGTTAGAATACACTGTTAAGAATTTATTGATTATCTTGCTTAAAATGATTCTGACTGTATGAGACTTTCAATGTTTGAACGAAACTTGAAGGAGCAACTTATCCGACCGTCACACCACATGTTTCTATTTTATTCCGGTATGAAAGTGTTCCTATCTTCCACATTTATGTTATGCCGACTGTTCCCTCATGCTGTTCCATAGAAGCATCTTCGTTCGCCAGTCCCGTGCAGATCATCGGCACGATGTGGTCAGTTATCGTAACTAAACACATTTGTATCGTGATTTGGTCCGCTTACCCGAGGAGAATTTGGAAGATCATCAACGATTATCAACGGCGACCGTTGATGAGCGTTAATGATAAACTACAGCCATCTACGGTTTAATTGGATTGAGTTCGTAAACAAACGTACTTCCATATATTGTTTCGATTGGCTTTATATAGAAAGAAAATCTAAGTGATTCGGGTCAAAATTGTTCCCTACTTCACTGAATCCTAATCTTGTGTTCTAGGACTTGAGTTGAATGCTTTGTTTAATTTTAGGCAATGCAGTTTAAGTGCATATTATATCTTTCATTCAGTATTAAAAATATATAAAATTAAATCAATTGGCATGTTGACATCAGCTGCTTTTCCCATTGGAAATATACGAGTCGATGCACACATTGAAAGTATATTTTTAATGATAAACAATTCCTGAGGCAGCTTTACTGAAGACAATTGCAATGACAGATCTTATTTTGTCATCAATCTCGAAACGAGTGTCAAAAAAAAGTAATTTATCGTTGAATTAGTACATGAAACAATGACATTGACGTATTTTATTATTCTGTGCTGCTATAATGACATTGACGTATGTTATTATTCTGTGCTGCTATAATGACATTGACGTATTTTATTATTCTGTGCTGCTATAATGACATTGACGTATTTTATGATTCTGTGCTGCTATAATGACATTGACGTATTTTATGATTCTGTGCTGCTATATTAACATTGACGTATGTTATTATTCTGTGCTGCTATAGTGACATTGACGTATGATATTATTCTGTGCTGCTATAATGACATTGACGTATGTTATTATTCTGTGCTGCTCTAATGACATTGACGTATGTTATTATTCTGTGCTGCTATAATAACATTGACGTATGTTATTATTATGTGCTGCTATAATGACATTGACGTATGTTATTATTCTTTGCTGCTATAATAACATTAACGTATGTTATTATTCTGTGCTGCTATAATGACATTGACGTATTTTATGATTCTGTGCTGCTATAATAACATTGACGTATGTTATTATTCTGTGCTGCTATAATGACATTGACGTATGTTATTATTCTGTGCTGCTATAATGACATTGACGTATGTTATTATTCTGTGCTGCTATAATGACATTGACGTATTTTATTATTCTGTGCTGCTATAATGACATTGACGTATGTTATTATTCAGTGCTGCTATAATGACATTGACGTATGTTATTATTCTGTGCTGCTATAATGACATTGACGTATTTTATTATTATGTGCTGCTATAATAACATTGACTTATGTTATTATTCTGTGCTGCTATAATAACATTGACGTATGCTATTATTCTGTGCTGCTATAATGACATTGACGTATGTAATTATTCTGTGCTGCTATAATAACATTCACGTATGTTATTATTCTGTGCTGCTATAATGACATTGGCGTATTTCAGGATTCTGTGCTGCTATAATAACATTGACATATGCTATTATTATGTGCTGCTATAATAACATAGACGTATGTTATTATTATTTATTGCTATAATGTCATTGACGTATGTTATTTTTCTGTGCTGCTATAATAACATTGACGTATGTTATTATTCTGTGCTGCTATAATGACGTTGACGTATGTTATTATTCTGTGCTGCTATAATAACATTGACGTATGTTATTATTCTGTGCTGCTATAATGACATTGACGTATGTTATTCTTCTGTGCTGCTATAATCACATTGACGTATGTTATTATTCTGTGCTGCTATAATGACATTGACGTATTTTATGATTCTGTTCTGCTATAATAACATTGACATATGCTTTTATTCTGTGCTGCTATAATAACATTGACGTATGTAATTATTCTGTGCTGCTATAATAACATTGACGTATGTTATTATTCTGTGCTGCTATAATAACATTGACGTATGTTATTATTCTGTGCTGCTTTAATAACATTGACGTATGTTATTATTCTGTGCTGCTATAATAACATTGACGTATGTTATTATTCTGTGCTGCTATAATAACATTGACGTATGTTATTATTCTGGGCTGCTATAGTAACATTGACGTATGTTATTATTCTGTGCTGCTATAATAACATTGACGTATGTTATTATTCTGGGCTGCTATAATAACATTGACGTATGTTATTATTCTGTGCTGCTATAATAACATTGACGTATGTTATTATTCTGTGCTGCTATAATAACATTGACGTATGTTATTATTCTGTGCTGCTATAATGACATTGACGCATGTTATTATTCTGTGCTGCTATCTCTAACTGAATTTTGCAAATTTACTTGAACACAAAGCTTATTCCTGCATTCTTGAATGTGCTTCTATTGGCGCTTGTTGAACTCAATCCCCCCTACTCGCTTTCTTCGCAACACTGCTAAAAAAAACACAAGTTCGGAAAAGACGAAACTGTAGCATGAATCTCAGCTTCGACGCCTACCTCATCCACCCCTTGACCCCACCTTCTATCCACACACACACACACACACACTTCACCGACCCATGGCTCTCTGTCTTTCTATGTCTCTCCCCTGTCATTTGGCTCTCCGCGCCGGAGCGAGCATTTTACGATCATCTTCTATCCTATAATTGCGAACTAGGCGACTTTCAATTACAACCGTAACAATCGTCTGCGATTCGTTGTCGGCAATCAGCGGTGGGACCGCTTGTCGCTATCCCTCCCAGACTGCATCCGCCCGTATTTGTCACCTCGTTAACCGGGTCTCTGCAACGAAACGAGCTGCGGTTCACCCCCTTCTGCTTGAATTTGGTGAGTGCATCGGCGACCGTTAAGATTCTTCCTGACTTACTCATTAGCAAGAGATATGTGAATGTGCTTAGTGATATGCTTTGGATATGATACGATGTGCGATGGGCTGTGTGCCGACGGCCTTACTTCACACGTGTTTTTAGACAAGCGTAAGGTGCACACGTGATGTGCGGATTGGGTAAGTGTTTTATGGTAGAATGGGTGTGTGAGATTTGAACAGGACACGAAAAGAAATGGAATGAGCCTGAAGCCGCAATACACAGTCATTGTCATCATGACAATTGAAGTCTGATTTGCTGTGAACTTTAACATCCTCTGCATTTTTTATTTCAGAACAACAGAAAGCCTACCAGTAATTGCTCGACTTCAGAAACTACACAAAATAAAACTATACACATTACTGTACCCCGTAATGGTGAATGATTTGAGCTAAAGAGATTTAATGGTCCGTAGTTTGGAAAAATCCATGCTCATCATAAAATGATCAGCTGATTTAGGCGAGTTGTCATCATCAATCTGATACGATCTGTATAACTTTATTCTGGCCACGTTCACACTCCATCTCCATGCATGCTGGCGTAAGCATAATTATCTCTTCCCTCCGAATTACTTGCCACCAAAAACAGAAATGTGGTCAAAGTCAATTGCAAAAATACCACCATCATACTCTTCTTCAATTAGTCCAGCCATTTTTGGGCTGGCAAAGCCATTATCCAGTCGACTAATGTCAACTGGCAGCGGCAGCACGGAAGCCAAAGACCGAATGCATTCACAGTTTAACGCGGTGAGGTGTTTGTTGATCATCAATTGCTGTACTGCAAGTCACCCGCAATTCTACAAATGGAACACCGAGGAACAACTTTCCTAACAACTCTACCATGTACTGAAATGAGAAGTACAGCGAAGAGAGTAGTTCTAGACCATTATATCGTACATACATTTTACTTAAGTTATCAAGACAATCATCCCTAATCACGGCTATCCAAGCCTATTATCTGTATGATAATCATTCATTTCGAATGATGCAGCTGTCGCATGTCTATCCCTAGTTAATACAGAGATGAGACGTGTACGCGGGTATCTTCTATATGCCCGGCGATTCTGATCTTCTTGATCACAGTTTCAATTCCCTCTGGGAACTTTGTGGTTTAATTATTGGCATAATGGCATTCAATGCATTCCTGCTGCATTCCTGCAGCCCAGCTACTATGCAATCAAAATGCTTTAATGGCATTCAATGCATTCCTGCAGCCCAGCTACTATGCAATCAAAATGCTTTAATGGCATTCAATGCATTCCTGCAGCCCTGCTACTATGCAATCAAAATGCTTTAATGGCATTCAATGCATTCCTGCAGCCCTGCTACTATGCAATCAAAATGTTTTAATGGCATTCAATGCATTCCTGCTGCATTCCTGCAGCCCAGCTACTATGCAATCAAAATGCTTTAATGGCATTCAATGCATTCCTGCAGCCCTGCTACTATGCAATCAAAATGCTTTAATGGCATTCAATGCATTCCTGCAGCCCTGCTACTATGCAATCAAAATGTTTTAATGGCATTCAATGCATTCCTGCTGCATTCCTGCAGCCCAGCTACTATGCAATCAAAATGCTTTAATGGCATTCAATGCATTCCTGCAGCCCTGCTACTATGCAATCAAAATGCTTTAATGCCATTCAATGTATTACTGCTGCATTCCTGCAGCCCTGCTACTATGCAATCAAAATACTTTAAAGCCATTCAATGCATTCCTGCTGCATTCCTGCAGCCCTGCTACTATGCAATCAAAACACTTTAATGCCATTCAATGCATTTCTGCTGCATTCCTGCAGCCCTGCTACTATGCAATCAAAACACTTTAATGCCATTCAATGCATTCCTGCTGCATTCCTGCAGCCCTGCTACTATGCAATCAAAATGCTTTAATGGCATTCAATGCATTCCTGCTGCATTCCTGCAGCCCTGCTACCATGCAATCAAAATGCTTTAATGGCATTCAATGCATTCCTGCTGCATTCCTGCAGCCCTGCTGCTACGCAATCAAAATGCTTTAATGCCATTCAATGCATCCCTGCTTCATTCCTGCTGCCCTTCTACTATGCAATCAAAATGCTTTAATGGCATTCAATGCATTCCTGCTGCATTCCTGCAGCCCTGCTACTATGCAATCAAAATGCTTTAATGGCATTCAATGCATTCCTGCTGCATTCCTGCAGCCCTGCTGCTATGCAATCAAAACACTTTAATGCCATTCAATGCATTACTGCTGCATTCCTGCAGCCCTGCTACTATGCAATCAAAACACTTTAATGCCATTCAATGCATTCCTGCTGCATTCCTGCTGCCCCGCTACTATGCAATCAAAATGCTTTGATGGCATTCAATGCATTCCTGCTGCTTTCCTGCTGCCCCGCTACTATGCAATCAAAATGCTTTTATGCCATTCATTGCATCCCTGCTTCATCCCTGCAGCCCTGCTACTATTCAATCAAAATACTTGGATGGCATTCAATGCATTCCTGCTGTATTCCTGCTGCCCCGCTACTATGAAATCAAAATACTTTAATGGCATTCAATGCATTCCTGCTGTATTCCTGCTGCCCCGCTACTATGCAATCAAAATACTTTAATGGCTTCAATGCATTCCTGCTGCATTCCTGCTGCCCTGCTACTATGCAATCAAATGCTCTGCCCTGATCAATATTTGATGGGATGGATTAGTTACATTCGGGAGTGTGCCGTTGAAAAATAATATATTTTTACTACAAGAAATTTGTTTGAAGGTGTAAATGCAATAGCTTGATGACATCCCAAATAACTATACTGAAAACATAGCACTTTCACTGAAATCCTGATTTTCAAATTAATGATCTTAAAACAAAAACTAAGAGCCGTCTGTTTGTTTGGCTCTCAACGGAGGACTCTTATTTTGAAACCTGATGGAAACATTTTTTCGTTTTTTTTTTATACCATAAGTATTGTATTCAAGGATTTCTATTTTGAATCAAACTCCTTAAATCGTGAATCGAAACAAAATTCACGCCGGCACGAATAACAAACTGTCAAACATAAATGACTCCTGACTAGTAAGACACGGTACCTCTGTCATGGGGTACCTTGTAACTGCTCACAATATGCAACTTCGCTCTAGCACGGATGACGAGTAACACGTGCTGGCTCTGTGACGAGATACCTTGTAACTGCTCACAACAATCAACTTCTAGATCTGGGATGCAGACCGTGGTGTGGTTGAAGGAAGCTTTCAACTCATGACATCATGAGGTGTGGTCATTCACCCTTTCCAGTCACCCTCGTCAGTCTGTGACCACATTTCCAACTCACAGTCCTGGTTCAAGTCCAAGTTCCCGTGCAAGTTGAAATCCAAGCAAAAGTCGAAGTCCCTTATTCCATAACCACAAGTCCTGCAAAACCCAAGCCCTAAATCCATTAATTTCAAGTCCAATTGTTATTCTCTAAATCCAAGTTGCTAAATCTTGGCTGAGTCAATCTCAAATGTTTAACTACATCGACCACTCAATTGTATTCCTACCTCAACAGATGCGTAGTCGTCCTACATTATAACTGAGTCGAATATGGGTGGAAAATGGACGGCCAAAATGTAAACTTTGAAGCGGATTGACAGTTACTCACCATTTGACAGGGACTGCTAATGAAGAAATACTCCGGTAATATAGTAGGGTACTGGATTGTAGTCGGAGTAAAGTTAGGCACTCATCAGCCGGCCATGTCGCACGGTATTTATTAAAATGTGACATTGTTTGTAATGCCCAGGAAACTTACGAGAATAGTGCATAGAGTGCGAGGGTCATCACCCGCCAGTGATTCAATGTGCCTTCATCAACCGTTGGAAAAAACGTATTCAGGATTGAAAAAGAACATAATTGTAGATGTTAAGACGAGTTAAGAAACTGAAGAAACGAATACACCTAGGAGAGGAGTGGGGTTACGGTGTCATCCCCTTAAGCCCCCATTGTCGTTTAATTTGTTATGGTACTACATTATACGTGAGCGCTCGAAGCTGTTACGAACGGCTCCACCCCTTTGGGTTATGCACCCCCCTTCAAAAAACATCATAGAAACGTCAGTTGGTTTGAGTTATTTTGCAGGTAAATACAGGTTCGGATTACGAGCTGTGCGTGTCGATCGCCAGTGTTGGGTGCTTGTGATGTAATTAAATAGTAAACGTGGTCATACCACGTATGGCATGCGTGAGACGGAGAGGAACCGCACTACCGTGCAATAGTCGATAACCACATCAGAACAGCCAGTCATTACCACAACTGTAAGATAGTCAATTAAATCCCCAATGTTCATTGCGGTGAAGCCAACACGTCAGCAACACAGCAGGGTTCTTCTTTTTCGTCACATCCCTTGAGGCGGCCTGGCAGGCACGGCACGAACCGCTCGCTATTGGACGTACCGGCTGCTGCTCCCATCAGGCCGACCACGGACGCAAAAAATACCGTGTCGCGGGCCCTCTGGTCTAGAAAGATGCAAAATTCTTCAGTTCAAAAAAATATGAGGAATTTGTGGGAAATATACAGAAATGTCGTTGCAAGGGCGCTCAAAATAAAGAAAACCTCACTTTTTAACTTATTTTCGTATATACCTTATCGATATATGATCATCATTTTAGATATTGTTCATTCACATTGGATGTATACATTTTTATTTCAGGAAGAGATGTGCCAATCTTCTTGATCGAGACTGCTAATGGGAAACAGGAAGAGATATGCAAATCTTCTTGATCGAGACTGCTAATGGGAAACAGGAAGAGATGTGCCAATCTTCTTGATCCAGACTGCTAATGGGAAACAGGAAGAGATGTGCCAATCTTCTTGATCGAGACTGCTAATGGGAAACAGGAAGAGATGTGCCAATATTCTTGATCCAGACTGCTAATGGGAAACAGGAAGAGATGTGCCAAACTTCTTGCTCGAGAATGCTAAAGGGAAACAGGAAGAGATGTGCCAATCTGGTTCGAAGCTGGAGTGTCAGTTAAGTGACCCACTTATCTTGACTTACTGATGAATACACTTTGGACTGAATATAAATCGACTGCAGCCTGCCAACAGTCGATTATCAACAGAATGGCGCCCCATGGCATTATTCGGAAGCCTGTTTGAAATTCTTTAAACGAGAAGTTTTCCCAACAAAGTAATCAGTCACAGAACAGACGGTTCTAAACTGAGCCCCTTGGACTCTTGGTTCTACTGTGAGATGGACAGAAAATTTCTTCTTCTAAATACTATGAACATTCCCGCCCTCAAGAGAATCGTTGATGAAGCTGACCTGATAAGTGGTCAGGTAAGTTATCACGATCGTCCACCAAAGATCAAGACTTTTGTCATCAATCTGGTAGTGAATTTCGAAGCAAAATTATAGTGCCGAGCAGTTGTTGCAACATAGAAGATGAAACACCCCCATTATTTAGTATCTACCCGGAAATAATGAATGTACATTTTCTGCTGTTTCAACTTGTTTTTCAAAACTTGCGCTCTTTATCAGGTACCCTGGCGCGTTAAAACCGCTAATAATTTATGTAAATGAATTGATAGCCTTTGAGTATTCCAAATACCATCCACCCGTGCATTTATTGCAAATATTCAGTGTTATATTTGAACAAGAATTCAGTTATTCCAATGCTGAAAATGTGAGTATGAGACACAAATTATGACTTTATGTGAATGAATTTTTATTGTCTCATATGGTGTTGATAGGGATTTCTCCGTCTGTGATTTCTTTAAATTACGCAAGGAAAACGCAGTTTCATCCTGTGAAAAAATTATATGGAGGAAGCACAACATAAAAATAAAAATTTCAATCATAACGTGAAATATATGTAGAAAACAACCGTCTCCAGCAAGCCCATCCGTGTAAACTCAAAGCTTTTGAGCAGGGCATGCTCCTTCTGGGAAGTGGAAGGGCTGTTCGATTGTGTTTACCGCCCCATAAATATAACCATACTAGCGTCCTAGCTTGGCATAAAATATTTGTGATTTATTTTGTTACCTTGTGCAAAAATACGGGAGCACACAGTTTCATCCAATATCTTCATGAAAAGATTTTTTTTTTCTGAATGATTCGAATATAAATCTACGGATTCTGAACTATTATTTCAGTAACTCACTTCCAATACGAGCGCAGGATTGTGGACTAATCTATATTTAGTTGTATGTGTTCACATAT
>SDVV010011710.1:0-15743 GCA_016164225.1 Gammarus roeselii | reverse complement strand
CCTCTATCTTCTCGCTCCCTCTCTTAACAACTCTCCCAATAGACGTTGCCCATCGGTCCTAACTTTTCTTCTTTCGGGTGGCTAATAACAGCCAAGTTGCCCGCTTTATTTTACACAACCTTTTTCTAAACTCATTTATTTTCTATCAATTCTTGCTGTTCCCTCACACTGAGTGTAGATCTCATGAATGGGATCCCCGTTTTCTCTTATTCAACTTCCCCTCAGCAGGTGTTGGGGCACATTGCCCCTGTACCTTAAGGACGACGGCGAATCCTTGGGGCTGTGCAGCAGAGAAGGTTGAATGTTAATCCTCTTTGCTGCCACTCAAGGATTGCTGAGGCCGTGTGGCCTCTCACCTTAATAGTTACTTTGCGTTCTGTGGCCCCCGTGCATACCATTGACATTTGCAGCGTGAGGATTATTAACTCCACGCAATAATCGCTCGCCCAAATCTCTCTAATCTAATCTATTTCTAGTCTCTAATCAAATCTCTCCAATCTAATCTAGTGACTGGTTAGACGCTTGTCACCCAAAGAACATTGATTACAGCGCACTAGAAAACCTTGTCATTCTTATCTAGTCCAGTACACACTAGTTTGATTAGTCTACAATAATTAGTCGTGTTAACAATAGCTACTCGCATTAACTACGATAGTCCTGTCAATAATAGTTTGTGATGTCAACATCAGTTTGACTAGTAGCCGGTTTGACGTTCCGCGCCAGAAAGGTGTAGACTTTAGCGGTCTAGAAAGACTCGTCACTTTTATATAATGTAGTCCAATCAACAATAGTTAGCTCTCTCAGTCAGAAACAGTTAGGTAGTCCAGTCAACAATAGTTTGTCCAACCCATTCAACAATGTTGTCTCAATTTAATATGTTCATTCATTTATACTCTCACCTATGGCCATCTCTTTCCCCCTATCCACACGTCCCTTTGATTGTTTCACTATAAGATATGTTTGGGTAATCTTTGTCTACAAATACTGTCAATATGAGGTTAAGTTGATTTAATTCAACGATTTAATGTTTTGTATGGCCCTCACTTCATTTTCCAGTAAATAAATTCCATCGTATCTCCTCGATTCAACTGTGGTTAACCCGTTTGATTTACTGGTATTGTACGTGTGACTAAACTTTCAAGTACGTTGGTCGGGTTTTCATTCAAGTTTGTTGACATTTTAACCTCGTTTCCCCATTTTCACTTGTAGCTTTTTGTCCGCGCTCCGCCTTCCATTCTCTTCCTTCTAATCTCTCTCCTCGTCCCTTCCCAGACACCACATCACCATGGACGTGCTGATTGCGTTCCTGAAGCTCACCAAGTTCCTCGTCACCTCCCCAAAGCCCAACTCCGATCTGCTCCTCAAGCAGGTACGCCCTCTCGACACCTGTCACCATTAACACTGTAGTGGCGACCATCCTGACAGCTGAAAGTGATCAATTGGTGCCTAAGGTGAAGTTTTCCCTAGATGAGCTTAACCTATTTGCAGACTGAGAGAATATGCTGTTATACGGATTTCATCGAAGCTGTCATCAGGTTTCCGTCGGAGGGATTTTTTTTTCAGAGACGCGAATGCAAGAATGTTCATAGTCTCTGAGATCCCAGTTTTTGAGACGTTGGATTTGTTCACAGTCTCTAAAATACCGGTCTGTGAGAGGTTGGATTTGTGCACAGTCTCTGAGATACCGGTCTGTGAGACGTTGGATTTGTTCACAGTCTCTGAGATACCAGTCTGTGAAACGTTTGATTCGTTCATAGTCTCTGAGATACCAATCTGTGAGGCGTTGTATTTGTTCATAGTCTCTGAGATACCGGTTTTTGAGACGTTGGATTTGTTCATAATCTCTGAGATATCGGTCTAGGAGAGGTTGGATTTGTTCATAGTCTCTGAGATACCGGGCAGTGAGACGTTGGATTTGTTCATAGTCTCTGAGATACCGGTCTGTGAGACGTTGGATTTGTTCATAGTCTCAGAGATACCAGTTTTTGAGACGTTGGATTTGTTCATAGTCTCTGAGATACCGGTCTGTGAGCCGTTGGATTTGTTCATGGTCTCTGAGATATCGGTCTGTGAGAGGTTGGATTTGTTCATAGTCTTTGAGATATCGGTCTGTGAGAGGTTGGATTTGTTCATAGTCTCTGAGAAACTGGTCTGTGAGACTTTAGATTTGTTAATAGTCTCTGAGATAACGGTCTGTGAAACGTTATATTTGCTCATAGTCTCTGAGATACCGGTCTGTGAGACGTTGGATTTGTTCATAGTCTTTGAGATACCGGTCTGTGAAACGTTATATTTGTTCATAGTCTCTGAGATACCGGGCAGTGGGACGTTGGATTTGTTCATAGTCTTTGAGAAACCGGTCTGTGAGACGTTGGATTTGTTCATAGTCTCTGAGATACCAGGCAGTGAGACGTTGGATTTGTTCATAGTCTCTGCGATACCGGTCTGTGAGACGTTGGATTTTTTCATGTTGGTTTCCTTTCAATTTCTTAGAGTATATCTAATCTAAATCACCAACATTTTGCAATAATGTTGATTCACGACGTGATTTTATTTTCATTGTGAATTAAGGATTAAACAGATTGTTTTCTTTGTCGTATGTAAAGGAGCCTGCAAATGTTTCATTTCTTCGGTGGCGGATGCATGCGTGCCACTCGTAACTGTTCGTGTGTTTTTACTTTACAGAAGTGTTTAGTTGTGATTCCTGATGAAAATTCCGAATACTTGGCCATAACAGAATTCAACAAATGAATATGTTATCTTATGAAGTTTTAATTTGTTTAACGTCCTGTAATGGTGTCTTATCTCGATTTTCCTGACACTCTTCCTGTTGCCCCAGATGCTGGACCACATCCTGTTCAACCCCTCCCTCTGGATTTACTCGCCCGTGGTAGTCCAGCTCAAGCTACACACTTACCTAGCTACAGAGTTCCTCTCCGACACACAGGTGAGATTCAGCTCCGAGGCTCTGACTCTGCAGACACAAATTATCTGTTTGAGTCCTGATGGACGCGCTGATGAGTGTGAGGCTCGTGAATGCAAAGGTATTTTTTCTTAGTTACGGCAGAGATTTTTTTGTTGGTTATCACTGATCGCCTTGGTTGATTAACCTGCACACATTGCGTTCAAGAGCTAAACAGACAGTCCTGTCAGGTCGTCTTATCAGTTTGAGGACAACTAATTTCACTACATCCCTTTCAATCAAAAACGGTATTTTGCTCCCCCTAAATATTATACCTATAAAGAAATCAGGTTCGCTTGTTTCCATCTCTCTAAAAAATCAAATTTTGATGTATAAATAAATTTACCTAGCAAGTCATTTTGTTTAAGATTTTTTTTTATTCATAACTTTTTCTTACATTGTACCCCCGTTATCTTGATAAATATTGAAAGCTTTCAGTTCAGAAATTACCAAAAGTATTAAAACATATTTTCTAAAATAATAATATAATCCCTTGTTTATTCTCTATGTGTGATTTTAATTGTGTGTGTCTCTGAGTTTTCATCGACTGTTGTTTCTGTTTTGTTCAAAATTCATTTTTCCGTGGAGTTTTAAGCTGCATTTGATCGTGGATTTTCCAGCGCAATAGAAAGTCTGGTCACTCTAATCTAATCTAGTCTGATCGTGGAGTTTTAAATAATATTTTGGTGAACGTTTAACGGTTCAATTACCTGTCTAAATGCTTTTAACTGATTGATTACTGACTTCTTTGGGTGTTGATTCAATCATCAATGATGTCTTGATAACCTCTGCTAATTAGCGAGCATCCAACCATCACTCCGCAGTGGATCTCTAAACTTATCAAGCACTAACCATTACTGTTCAGTATTGCGCTTCCATACTCTACTCCTAATTATGTAATTCAAGAAAGCTTTTGTGTGCGCGTGAGTGTAGGAGAGGAGTGTAGGGTTTTCTTTTTCTGTGTGAAATACTGTCACTAATGCATGCATTGATTTAATGACATATTGTCTCAAATGCATACATCGATTTACTGACATATTGTCTCGAATGCATACATTGATTTAATGACATATTGTCTCTAATGCATACATTGATTTAATGACATATTGTCTCTAATGCATACATTGATTTAATGACATATATACTGTCTCTAATGCATACATTGATTTAATGAAATATTGTCTCTAATGCATACATTGATTTAATGACATATTGTCTCTAATGCATACATTGATTTAATGACATATATACTGTCTCTAATGCATACATTGATTTAATGAAATATTGTCTCTAATGCATACATTGATTTAATGACATATTGTCTCTAATGCATACATTGATTTAATGACATATATACTGTCTCTAATGCATACATTGATTTAATGAAATATTGTCTCTAATGCATACATTGATTTAATGACATATTGTCTCTAATGCATACATTGATTTAATTACATATATACTGTCTCTAATGCATACATTGATTTAATGAAATATTGTCTCTAATGCATACATTGATTTAATGACATATTGTCTCTAATGCATACATTGATTTAATGACATATATACTGTCTCTAATGCATACATTGATTTAATGGCTTATTGTCTAAAGCATACAGTTGTTAAATGACATACTGTCATTAATGCATACATTGGTTTAATGACATACTGTCTAATGCATACATTGGTTTAATGACTTAATGACATACTGTCACTAATGCATACATTGGTTTAATGACGTCACGCGAGCAAAGGAAGGCATTTAATTGAATTCACTTTCATCTTCAATGGGCTTCTCATTTGCTAAAATTTTGTCTTATCACTGTTGTGATATTCGTCTCATTTCGTGTGATTGCAACATATATATTCCCTATTGCACCATCTTTGATGTTAACTACTTACTAAAACACGGTCGTTGAAACTTCTGTAATTTATTCGATTGAACTTTACTGATCTGTTAAAAAACACATTAAATGGGTTTCTGGTTCTTGATTTTTACCTTTGTAGCTTGTGCACTATTGTGATAACTTGATTGTTCGGGTGCTTATAACTCCTTATTAATTCTTCCAAGTGTATCATGTTGCCTACCATCCTCAAAATTGGTGTTCTGCCTATGCTTTTCCACTTCCCACCGTCTAATTATAATCTGTGCTTTCAGATCTTCGGTTCTGTATTTCAGATATACGGGTCCGTTCGACGCGTATCCACCGTCCTCCAGACCATGCACGCTCTCAAGTACTACTACTGGGTGGTCAACCCCAGAGACAAGAGCGGCATAAACCCCAAGGGGCTGGGTGAGTTGGGTGATTTGGGCAGTAGCCACTACTGGGTGGTCAACCCCAGAGACAAGAACGGCATAAACCCTAAGAGGCTGGGTGAGTTGGGTGATTTGGGCAGTTGCTACTGCTGGGTGGTGTCAACCCCATGAACAAGAGCGTCATAAACCCAAAGGGGCTGGGTGAGCTGGCTGATTTGGGCAGTAGCCACTACTAAGTGGTCAACCCAGAAACATGAGCAGCATAAACCCAAAGGGCTGGGTAAGTTGAGTGATTTGGGCAGTAGCTACAACAGGGTGGTCAACCATAGAGACGAGAGCAGCATAAACCCAAAGAGCTGGGTGAGTTGGGTGATTAGGGCAGTTGCTACTGCTGGGTGGTGTCAACCCCAGGAACAAGAGCGTCATAAACCCAAAGGGGCTGGGTGAGCTGGCTGATTTGGGCAGTAGCCACTACTGGGTGGTCAACCCCAGAACAAGAGCGTCATAAACCCAAAATGGGTGGGTGAGCTGGGTGATTTGGGCAGTAGCCACTACTGGGTAGTCGACCCCTGAGACAAAAGCAGCATAAACCCAAAGAGGCTGGGTGAGTTGAGTGATTAGGACAGTAGCTACTGCTAGGTGGTGTCAACCCCAGAGACGAGAGCAACATCTTGAAAGTGTCCGTTTGAATAAGATAACGATCAAAGATGCATTTGGAGCAAATAAATCTGAATAATTCTGATTTTGTTTCTCTGATTGCATCCCGTGCCCTGCACTGAATAGTTATTTCCCTGTTTACTTTTCAGTACCATCACATTGTTCCCCTCCGGTCCTGTCCACTTCTCTCCTTCATCCCTCCTCTTCGACGATTTCCACTCGATCCCAGCACTTTTTCATTTCCCTTTCCTTCCACCTTTCTCCTCCCTAATTGACGCTCCCCTCCTCCCTCCAGATGGCCCCAGGCCCTGCGAGAAGGACATCGTCAGCCTGCGTGCGTACATGCTGCTCTTCCTCAAGCAACTGATCATGGTGGGCGCGGGGGTGAAGGACGACGAGCTGCAGGCCATCCTCAACTACCTCTCCACCATGCACGAGGTCAGACAACGGGGCGGCAAGAGGGTGACAGTGGGATATGATGATGGTATGAAGCGTTGAGAGGATGGATGAAGGGAGATAGGTGAAAAGGGTGATGAATGCTGAGGCGAGTGGTCGCAGTCCCAGGGTAGACCGAAGTTTGGGTGGATGAATGGTGTGAAGCAGGCGTTGGGAAGAAGAGACATGAATGTGGAGGCGACGAGAGAGCGTGCAATGAAAAGGCGTGAGGGGAAAATTGTTGTGAATGGTTGATTTTGACGCTGCTCTGATGTGCTTCCCGCCCTTGACACCCCGCTGTCGGGATAGTCGAGGGTGGGGAAGGGACCTGGCTATTATGACGCGGCGGGGGTAAACCAGTGAAAACCGTCGGGCCCTGCTGCTGACGACGGATCCTCGGACTGCACTCTTGACCCAAAGAGTGTATGTTGAGGGGGTACCGACCGGACCCTGTAGCACAAAAGGGCTAAGTTGTGTGAGTGTGAGCGTATAAGGGTGTGAGGTGCGCCTTGCCGTCGGCCACCCCCCTTTCTGGGGGATGCGGCCTAGTGTCTGTATCTGTATGAAGCGTTAAAAAGCTCTCCTTTCTCTTTGTGTGGAAGGCGACATGAATGTATCTTGCTATGTTCATTTTATTTTGATACTTTTTGCAAAAGCACAGTATAGGACAAGAAACAGTTAGGCTCTCTTTTTTTTCGCTCTGGCCGATATTATGCGTTGGGTTTTCTGCCTCGGTGCCGACCTTATGCATGGGTCCTTGTTACACATCGTTTTCTACATTGAAGGGTTCTAACCCAAGCGCTCAATCTCAATCAATATATATACTCGAAGCGTATAGAGTAGTTTTTTTTGGCTCGGGCAGCTGCTGACAACAGGGCTACTCTTTCCATGTTGAGTACCTGCTTCAGTGGAAGCTAAAAACATTATTTTGTTTCCATGCTGATGCTGTTACGATTTACAGACATGATAAGTTCATTGAACAAGAATGCTTGCCTTAATGCTCAACATCGTAGATTATCACGTGCATTGCCTTGTTGAAGACCTAATGCTTACTAAGTTCCCTCTGAAGCAATTCAGTATGGAACCACTTCTCAGATACCACCGAGAAATCGATCTCTTAGCTGAAATCTAAGTGTTATGAATTGACCGCACTTCATCTTCCTTGCCAACAGATTCCTTAAATTTCTCGGATTAACAACTTTCTATATCTCTCCTGCAATTATAGTGACTTGAGCATACCCTGGGCCGAAATAAATCTGAAGACAGATGCTGACTTGTCGTAGCACTAGTTGCTGGTTTGACGTTCGGCGCCAGAAGAACATTGACTCCAGTGCACTAGAAAGCCTTTCACTCTAATCTGATCTATCATAATGAAGATTTAGCTGTATCGAAGTTATGCAATCATTTTAAATTCGAATGCCTAGGTTTTCCTAATTTCCTTAGCACCCTATATTTTCCTACCCCTTTATCAAATTTAAACTCTCTCTTCCTCCTTGCAGGACGAGAATCTTCACGACGTGCTGCAGATGCTGATGGCTCTGATGTCAGAGCAGCCCGCCTCGATGGTGCCTGCTTTCGACAGCAAAGTGGGCACCAGGACCGTCTTCAAGCTGCTCGCCTCCAGCAGTCAGCTAGTGCGGCTTCAAGCACTCAAGCTGCTGGGCTTCTTCCTCTCACGCTCCACACACAAGTACGTCTGGCACCTTTGCAGTGACAGACATTATGCATGCATACAGTCTGTTACTAACAAACGATTGCAGTATTTAGGGGCAAGCATTTCAATTTTGCAAAGCCACTCGCCGCATACAGAAGGTCTATCGAGCGGTTTGAAGAAGCCGGGTTCAATTTTTTGAGGCCTCGAAAAATTGTACACTTCCAGATTTCGTAACTGTAGCTACATTAAACTACTATCTGTTGGATGTCATCAGCTTTAAGTGAAGACCGCTCAAATGTCCTCTCGGGATGGATATTATTCCAGTAAATTATGACCTAATTTTTGGCCGGATCTCGTTGCCGTAAATGACCATCCCCGAACGGAAAGCTAGTTGCTACAAAACTGATTTCTAACGGCTACCCATAGTCGGGACATGCTGGCATTCA
Source organism: Gammarus roeselii (assembly GCA_016164225.1). Lineage (NCBI taxonomy): Eukaryota > Metazoa > Arthropoda > Malacostraca > Amphipoda > Gammaridae > Gammarus > Gammarus roeselii. The sequence continues at coordinate 7,332 of SDVV010011710.1, read as the reverse complement.
CTCATGATTGTTGTAAAAATCAACTAACATAATTACAATATTTATACATCTTCTGGTGTAATTCATTGATTTGATTTTCTCTCAATGAATTTTTGATTTGTGATCAAAACAGCGTCAGCAATCATTGCGTAGTTTCTTCTGCCTGTTTGCTGCAGTGATTTATTTAGGGTTGAATAAACCCCCTGGACACTCTAATCTATCCTAGGACAGAAAACGTCGTTTACTACCTTAGCTGTTTTCAAATAGCTCATTGGAAAATTATTGGTTTTCAAACATTGTTCTGACTTATGTGAAGAAATTCAAACAAACCGCTCATGTTGGCTGCCGCGTTTCTGCTAGAAACACGGGTCACTCTAATCTAATTTAGTTCCGGTTCTTCTTTCCTGCATCGCTCTTTTAATGTTGCTAGAGTCCACGGCGAAGTGTTATAGGCTGTTACTGGTATTGCAGGCGCAAGTATGACGTGATGAACCCTCACAACCTGTACACGCTGCTGGCTGAGAGGCTATTGGCCCACGACGAAGCCCTCGACTTGCCCACGTACAACTGCCTTTACGAGGTAAGGCTGGCTAGTTCTCCCTCCCTGGGACTATGGAGTGTGATCCCCCCCTCTGCTGTCCTGAGAAGAGTAGTAGGACCATAAGCTTCAGATCCCTAGAAGTCATTGCATGTTTCTAGGGCTCTCGATTATCAAGTACTAGTAAAGATACAGACGAAAGAGCGTACCTTCCAAAAAGGCCCACCTCACACTCCTCTCATGCACTCACACACATACCAAAAGTTAGCCCTATAGCGCAAAAGGGACACGCAAGGAACCCGCAGCACACACTTTGTGTCAAGAGTGAGATCCGAGATTTGTGTCAGCAGCCTGGTTCAACAGCTTCCAATGGCTTACCCCTGCTGCCTCATGATAACCGATTCCTCACCACCCACTTCCATCCCATTTCTCAATGAGATACCAAACGCGGAGTGCTCATCAGGGCTGCCCCGAAGCGCATTCATTCACAATCATTCATCAGTCACGCCTGTTCATTGCGCGCTCTCTCGCTACCTCTACATTGATGTCTCTCCTCAATCAAGCCTGCTTCTGGCCATCCATCCACCCAAACTTCGGTCTTCCTTTCGGTCTACGCCCTCTCACCTCCGCTTTTATTACTCCTTTCACCAATCTTCTATCATCCATCCTCACCGTTTGTCCGAACCAACTCTGCACACGTGGATCTAGATGGTCTATTGTGGAGACGGTGAGATGACATCTCTGACCGGTATAATTGAGTAATTTATCTTTAAGTCGGATTTTTTCAAATAATATAACTTTGTTCCTAGCTAGCTACTTGATGTTATAAATTTACAGATCGACGGAGAGAGATTTCAGCCGGAAGTATGTAGAACGGATAAACATCTATGTTCATAACTATAATTATTTAAATTTTATCATTTGATGACGATCGAACTTATGTAAATACTTTATTGCTATTCCCGTTTGGCTTAGGCATTTGAATCCACGGTGTTGCTCATCAAATATTGTATTTCATATTGCTAAATTTTTGACGGTGTGTTGCAGATCTTGACGGAGCAAATCACCCAGCAAGTATTGTACTGCAAACACCCTGAGCCGGAGTCCCATTACAGGCTGGAAAACCCCAGTGAGTCATGGCAAGCAGCATCTCGCAAGGCTTATCGAAAAGCTCCACGCCAGCTTTGTGCTCAATGACAGAAAATAGGATATAATATTGCCAAAATACGATACTTTTGTCATTGAAAAATATGTAGCTAACCGTTTTTTGCAACGAGATTTTCAGCCATCTCAATTTGCCCTCATTTGCTGTGCACGGATGCCGGTGTTTTGGGAGAGACTTATTGCGTACGTTACCGAGGAAGAGGTGCAGTAGGCTGTTGAGGTGATGAGATCTGAGAAAGCTGGTCTGGAGGGCGTTGCGACTGAGTGCCTAAAAAGGGGTGGAGTAACGATTGTCGAATGAGGCTACTGAATCGGTTTTTTGTGTCGGGCGTGGGGTCGATTGAGTGGCGCAGTGCTTGCATTGTTCCGCTATTTAATGAAAAGGAGATAAAATGAATGCTGCAACTCGAGAGGTATCAGCTTATGTGTTGTCGGCAAATTGCACGAGAGAGTGCTTATCAAGAGGATTAGAGATAGTCCTGAGGGTGCGATTGACGAGGAACAGTTCGGCTTAGTGGCAGAGGGTGTGCCGATCAAATATTTGCTGTGAGACAAATCTATGAAAAGTGCCTTGCGAAGAGAATGGATGACTTGTAGGCCATCTTGGATCTGGAAAAAGCCTGCGATAGGGTCGACATGGAAGCGATATGAAGAGTGCTGCGAAAGTTTTATGGAAGTGGTTCAGAGTTTCTATGTTTCCAGCAAAACATGTGGCCGAGTGGGAAGCGAGACGAATGCTTGGTTCACAATGAAAGTGGAATTGAGAAAGGTTGCGTTACATCTCCCTCCTGGTTTAATCTCTACATGGATTAGGGAGTGGAACGCAAAGGTAATGGGTGGAGGATTATGGCTGTTGGGAGCAAATGGGCGGTGTTGGCAGATGTCAGTTACTGTTTGCGGATGATACGGCAGTAGTGGTAGTTTCGGAGGAAAAGTTGTTCCGGCTACTCTTATTGTTTGGTAGAAGTTGTTAGAGGAGGAAGCCGCGAGTTATCGTGAGTAAAAACAAAGACATGAGATGTTCGAGGAATGTCGTGCGGGCAGAATTAGCGTCCTGCTAAATGGAGAGTTGTTGAGAAATTTTAGTGTTTCAAATTCATGGGCTTTCATGTGGAAAAAACTGAACTAGTGGAAACTAAGGTGAAGCCCCGAATGAAGGAGGGGTTTAAGTTGTTGAGTGCACTGGAGAATGTAACGAGCTGTAGGACGTTGGATACGGAAGCAAAAAGAGAGTCGTATTATGGAGTAGTTTCCCTATTGTGCTTCATGGAGCTGAGCGAAAGAGAGGAGAAGGTTAATGTTTTCGAGATGAAATGTTTGAGGAGCATGGGTGGAGTGACGCTGAGAGACAGGATCGAAGACGGGGATGGTGAGTGATAGTATATGAGAGGAAAGAGTTGCGCCTTGTCGTTGGCCAACCCCTCCCCCCATGGCCTAGCGTCCGTATCTGTATCTTGATAACAAATGATACTGGGGAAATCTTTGTGTTTAATTCTATATATTATTAGCTTGCAACATCATTTTACTGCCAGTGGTACCTCAAGCCACGTTCTTTCGCAAAAGGACCCCTTATGATATTTTTCATAACTGTATTTACGGTCAAAAATTATATGTTGTTACTTTCATGAATATTAATTTAGGATTTAGTGTATGTTTGTGTACGGAAAAAGTGTGAAGGAGCGTTTTACCTTCGGATAACAGCTTTCTTGGTGCATGCGGTCATATTTTTACTCAGTCTTTTAAATTGTTGAAACACTGCATCTAATGAATTGCTCCTGCGTACGTTCTATTCCTACCTTCTCTCTTCCTGCAGTGATCTTGAAGGTGTGCGCGACGCTTATACGCCAGTCCAAACCTTCTGACGCACTGCTCGAGGTCAAGAAGCTCTTCCTGTCTGACATGACTCTGCTCTGCAACAACAACAGGGACAACAGGCGCACCGTGCTGCAGATGTCCGTCTGGCAGGTGGGTTTGTGGTGGTGTACTGGTCTTAGGGGCATTTGAAGATCATTGAATGCAGACTAATTTTGCGATGACGATCGGTAGAGATTTTCTTGAATATTCTGCTCTTTCAGTTTATGAAGAATAGTGAACTTCATACAACTATATTGTGTGACTGAGTGAGACCCTTGCCGCTAGGTTGTTTAGTCAGAGGTGACCCCCGCTAGGCATCTGTTAGCTATATTGTGTGACTGAGTGAGACCCTGCAAGGCTCTTTAGTCAGAGGTAACCCCCGCTAGGCATCTGTTAGGTTCAATGACCGCTAGGAGTCAAGGCCCAACCGGAAGGGGAAATACCCTTTTTCTCTTCAAATTATGCTTCTTCACCCTTATCTATCTCTCTATTTTTCCCCATCCCGGATTTACTTGACTTTTATTTATCTCATTTTCATTTTCTCATCATCCTGTAATTATACCTAATATGCCTAAATATGATGCTTAGTTCAAATTTATTTTAATTTATCTCTTTCTCGCTCTTGATCACTCTTCCAATAGCCGCTTCATACCGATCTTAAATTTCCTCCTTTCGGTTGGCTAATGACAGCCAAGATGCGTTCTTTCTTTCATGTAACCTTTTTCTTCTTTCCTTTCTTGCTATTCTCATGCATAATTTTCTCTACACTGAGCGTAGATCTTGACATGGGATTCCCGTTTCCGGTCTTTTTTCCATCTTCCCCCTCATTAGGTGTTGAGGCGCATCGCCCTGGTACCTTGAAGACGGCGGCGAATCCTTGGGGCTCTGCAGATGGGAATGTTGAAAGTTAATTCTCCTCACTGCCACCCAAGGAGTGCTGAGACCATTTGGCCCCAGCACCTTAGGAGTTCCTGCACCTTCTGTGGCACCCGTGCATACCTTTGGCATTTGCTGCGTAAAGGACATTGAATTTACACAGTATTACACCCAATCAATTTATTCTAAGAAAAATTATCTATAACTTGATGCAGCACTAGTTGCTCAAATGCAGTGCGGCGACTGAAGGACGCAGACTCTAACGAGCTAGAAAGCCTCGTCAATTTAATCTATTTTAATCATAATTGTAGGTTAGACAATAACGCTAGTGTTTTAGTTTCTATGTCAGATGCCCACTTCGTATGAATGTATGAATAAAAATTGTTTTATGTATATTAATAATATTGCTTCTCAAACAATCTGTTTACAAAGGTCTTCTTTCTCTTCCACTCGTAAGAGCCATATGGTTTGCATTGCGCTTCTGGTTTTATTTAATGAATCCTGAAGAGAAAACATTACAGAGACGTTTTTACGAGAGAATCTTAACATCCGTTGAACGTAGTTTTCGACCGATTTAGACCTTTGTGTCTTTTAACCTTATGCGATAATCTCGAAACTTTCAAGTTCCTCGACTGTCCTCGAGTTTTTTAGGAAAAAGAAACTGTTGTCCGCTAGGCGGCGCGTGGTATCTGGTGCCTACCGGTTTAAATATCTTCCAGGTACCGGGGCGCGCTCAGTCATCTGCCGGCTGCAGCCCCCAACCCCCATCCTTTCTATATAAGCGGTAGCTGGGCTGCCCCATCATTCATTAGATGGATTTGAAGCAGAGCGAGCAACATTGCACCCGACCAGCCTACGAATGACCAGACGCTGCAAAGCAAAAAGGGCTACTGAAAAGTACCCGATTCTCAGCAATACCTAAAGATACTGGAAAGTATTTTTTGCGAAGCATTCGCTGAAGCAGTTGACCCGAACAAAGAGGCTCCGTCTCTGGGGTCAACTAGAAAAACCCTGACTGTCCTGAGGCTCTGTCTCAACTAACCTAAACTAACCCGGGAAGATAAATTCTCTGACTCCAGGAGAGTATATATTTCCCACCTCGAGAAGGCCCAAACCTACGGGGAGGTCATTAGGGTAGGGACCTCGGGCTGAGAGTAGAAGTGGAGATCCTCCAGAGTTTCAGATAGAATGGTAGACACTTCTTCTTTTGTGTTTCGTTTTAACAAACTAACCTTGGCTCTACTTGTAATTTAAAGCGTGGTGGAGTGAAGGGAGGCAGGATGCCTCAGTTCGGGAAACTGTTCCTGAGGTTCTCCAACTCAAAGAAGCCACCTGACAAGAAAAGAGTCTTTGAAGTACTACAGAGGAAGCTGGAGCTCCCCTGACCGGGATCCGAGAAGTGAAGAATGGGTTCAACGCCTTCACGGAGTTTGAGCTGGACGTAGAGAAGATGTTGACTGACACAGCTCAAGTTAGCCTGGTGGCTAGTCTTGCTTCGAAGATTAGAGCTCAGCGCTCAGTGATCTGCCGACAAATTGGCTGCCACGTCGGAGGACCTAAAAGTATCAGAGGTGATCCTATTCAAGAACTATACACACCTATTTAAAGTAGAGTTCGCCTACTCTGAGATGGCAAGGTCGGCAGTGGAGAATGGCTTCCTGTGCTGTCATATGAAGATTTCGGGCTTGCAAATACAACAAGAGAAATATACTGACCTTCTGATGTGCTTTAACTGTTATACCTACGAAGATCATCTGACAAAGGACTGCCCGACACCGGACGTGGTTAGATGCTCCGAATGTTCTGGAACCATAACTTCAGAGACCGTAAAGAGGAAGTAAAGAAGTGATTCAATCGCAAAGGAGCGCACAGAACGATGGCCATGAGCTGTCCTGTGAAGAAGGACGTGATCAGGAAGAAAATACAACAGAAAGAAGAGGAGGAATTCACCAAACAGGAAAGCACCTATGCCAGGGTGGTGAACAAGGCTCTCTCCACAGCCCAGCAACAGCGACAGGCAAGCGTAACAGAGGGCCTAATGACAGAGACAGGAATGAGGGCTCTGGTGATGATTTTGGACGCACACGTGACAAACATTAAAACCCCCGGGATCTTACAACTAGCCTCTGAATAAAACCCTGAGAGCAAATAAGATTCAGCCAAATTGCATTTGACCCTAATCCACAATCTGACCAGCTATTCAAGCCCGATATAATGAGGGATACTCTCTCAACACTGCACGAAATCCAGATACGAAAAAATGAATCAACATCATCAAGCTCCATCACATCGACAGCGACGAGCTCGTCCGAATCGACCATCAAGGAAGTAACAGAAGAAGTATTCCTCACAGAGAGGAGAGACAGCTGAACTGACCCAGAAGAAACATTGAAACGACAACTGGAAACAACAGCAATACACCTTCAACCAGTCATGACTGCAGAAGAGTATGAAACAAACTTAGTAATAATCGAAGGAAGTGCTAAGAAGGAAGATCTAACCGCTCAAGAAGTGAGAAGATTATACGAAGGGAAGAAGCTAAAATTTGTAATGCAAAGAGACAGTGACTACAATAAAGATACCCTGAAAACGTTAATCATGGGGGAGAAAGTACGTGGAGTGAGAAGTTGCATCACCTTTTTGTCTGCGGCAGAGTGCAAAAAGATCGGCGATGGCGAGGATGGGATGAAACTTCGACCTAAACCGTGATATATCCTAGTAATATTAAAATAATACAGATACAGATACAGACACTAGGCCGCATCCCCCAGAAAGGGGGGTGGCCGACGGCAAGGCGCACCTCACACCCTCACACGCTCACATTCACACAACTTAGCCCTTTTGTGCTAAAGGGTCCGGCCGGTAGCCCCTCAACTTACACTCTGGGTCCCGAATGTACCGAGGAACCTTCGTCAGCAGCA
>SDVV010011709.1:0-15744 GCA_016164225.1 Gammarus roeselii | reverse complement strand
TATATATATAAACCTATTCATTTTCACTATGATAGACATCTTGATCATTTACAGCACCAATCTGATGGTTCATTAGTGCAATAATGGCGGACTTTTCGCGTTTTCATTTCAACATCACTGCAATGAGGTTGAATGTTTTTCTGTAGGTATATACAAACAGTCGTGTTCTCCTACAAAAGGAGGATACGACTGTATGCATGTTCATACTTACATACTGACAATTTCATACCAGGAATTTTTAATTCAAAGCGCAAAAATTATGCATTTAATAGTGCACAAATGACATTATCTGAATTTTGCTTTTAAATTCCTACATCGTTTCGATGAAATATGTGTTCATATGTTTGTATGGGCGTATGTAAACGGCCGTACAACAGAACAAAAAAAACACAAGTTTGTTTATACATTCATGAAAACGTGCATCTCAATGCAGGGATGTCGAAAACAAGGCTAAAATGAAGTATTTCAGGAACCGATGTAACCTTCGCGCACTCGTTGAGGGTATGAGAGTCGTAATATAGCAAGGAATTATTAAGCTAAATCTCAATTTTCCAATCTAATAAATGTCAAATTGTGTAACCACGCCAAATTTACCTAAATCTTAAATTTCAGTATTTACTTTCAAAAACAATCTGGAATTACAGTTTGTCTTGTATTATAAGAAGAATAGCTATAACTATTGCAGATTAGGTATCATATTATCTGTGATTTTGTTTCTCTGTAATACCACAATGGTTTCCACTGCAGGTTTTAGATATACCACATTACTACTTTGAGTTAGGTTACTGTTAGGATGGGTTTATGTCTAGTTACGTTGTCCTTCAAGCATTTTTCCTCAATGGGCCCACTTTCTGTTTCGATGTATAATCTACACTAAACACGTAATCAGGTTTATATTCTACTAGGTGGCTCGCTCACCATTGCTTGCAGCTTATTGGGCATGTTAATTGACCACGTAACCCCGAGGGTTTTGACTGAACACACTCTTGACCTGCAACAGATCCCAGAGATATTTGCCCCGACAGGGTCAGGTGCTGTGCTAGCAATTGTTTGTTCAATGCTGTAAACGATTAGCTCATGAAAGTACGACTGCAAACAGCCATGAATTTCAGTCCCAGCATATTATGATGATGAACGAAGATCACGAGCTTCGAAAAGACTCGATGACTTTCAAACCTTTCATCTGCGTCCGACAATCGAAAGTTGCACTTTAGCGAGCGTGAATTCGTTTATGTTCTAAAACTGTGTGAAATCTTATTTGAACTCATCGGAAATTTAATTAATATTACCCATTAAGGAGCTTGGCCACACATAGTATTGTAAGTAATTTTTATGCGAAGGTAAATTCCACGTGGGGATAGTCGAATTTGTTTTTCCGGTTACAGACTAACCATGAACGAATATTTGCTCGCTACTGGACCTTATTAACGTACTCGCAGTAAGTCGACTATGTTGCTTAACAGCGGTGCGTCGAATAATTAATGCTTCAATACGTTGCCGATTGAAGTGACTCTGACCAAAATCTACACAATATAAATGTTATGAAAATATCATCTGCCATTTACAAATTATCAAGTTTGTGATGGCTTCCAAGAACGCCACAAAAACCGGTCCTACTACTCGATCACTAAAACCGGTTGGGACGAGCTGCAGATGCTTGCGGTTATACGGAACGAATGAATTTTGCATTGACAGCTCTTTACTTGTTAATTAATTTCAAAAACGGTATGCTATATTTTTTCTCAATAAACATGCACATACTTAATCAGTGATTGTGTTTTTGGTTGGAATAATAATAATTTAAATGTGTCTAATTAGATGAAGATGTACTCCAATACTATGTTAAGTATAGATACAGTACCCAGGTTGATTGCGAAGATGTACTCCAATACTATGTAAAGTGTAGATACAGTACCCAAGTTGAATGACTGTGATGTCTAGCATTAATAATTGTTGGTTGGTTTCCCGACATGTGGTCCGAGAAGGCAAAGTGTGAGCAAGTTCAATAAGCATATGTTTGAGATTGATGAGACATTCTTCTATTGAGGCCGTATCTAAGTAAAGGCGAGGGTTGCGAACTATCCCCATGCAAAGCAATATGGGACAGAATACTGCTGCTTAAGTCTTATCAGTATTTTTCATACTGAGAGCCAATTGTATGTGTGGATAAATGTAATTTTGGCTGATACGTGGCGCCGGACATATCTAACTATTTACTTCACCTCTACAGTATGAAGCTTCTTTATGCATATACCCACGTAGGAAGAGGATATAGGAGGTATGTATGCGCATGTGTGGGCACTCATGTCATAACACTCATGATGATGTCGTGATGTTACTCTTGCTGTATACTTGTTTCTTCTTATGATGTGCAATTTAAACGTATGAGGATCAATATTGTATCACCCTCGTTTCTCAGTGATCAGTATTTTACCATCGAGTGCTTCTGTTATTGTAATTCTTATATTTCCCAAGGCGATATTAAATGTATTGATGTTATAATAGATAGATTTAAACGCAAGGCCACTTAGGCTTGTCTGTTCTGAAAAAACTTCAATTTTCCATATTGCTGAACGTGATTCTTAAGGTTTCGATATCTGCTGCCAGTATAACTGAACTCATGATAGTTGCAAGGATCTCGGTTAGCGTTGGAGTTGAGTGTACACGGAGTGAGGAGGCCAGTGTGCGTGTGTGTGTTCATCATCGATCACGTAGCCCAGCTAACTCAGGCCAGCTCCACCACCCGTCGTTGCTGCTGTTGGCTGGCTGGCTCACCGCACATCCAGCAGTACCAATGCTACATCACTACTAACAAGAACAGGGATTGCCAATTGCATCCATTCCGAGTTATATATCTGATCAATATTTTGTGACTGTGATAAATGTTAAGTTAAAAACTGCCTCGTAGTGTGACAAAAAATTGAATGCAATAAAGAACAAAATATGTGGCCAAGTTCGTGCGTCTGGCAGTATCTAGCCCCGACCACTGCACAGTGCTGCCATCTGTGCGCCAAGCGTCGGACTTAAAATCTACAGATATACTCATATTTGCCCATTTACTGTTAATATTCTGTTTTTCTCTTGCTTCACATTAATTAAAACTTTTGTATTCAGTTCTGAAGGTTCCTGAAAAGTGATGTTGTTGTTGCTGTGTTGCGTTTTGAAGGTGTGAAGTGCGTAAAAAAGGCGTCGAGTTGCGAGGCAGGCGCCATCATCCCTTGTTCACCACCACAGACCGAAGAGACGGCGGAGCGACACACTACCACAATATGCTCACCAGTTTTTCGCCAATAATCACTTTAATTCGACATTGTGCGGGTCTAAAATACATATGTGAACATCTATTAACCTTTGTTTGTTGTGTTGGTGGTTTAAAATGTGAAAAATCGTGAAAGAAGTTGGATAAAATAGTGAAGTTCTGTGAACAACTGTGGAAATATCAGGTCTCCTCTTGCGCTGTGGAGTGCGCGGTGTGTTAACATGAGCTGTGGAGTAGAGCTGATAATACTTGGAGAATATGACGGTAAATGTCTCTGCAGTGTGGAAAGTACAGTGTTTTGAATAGAATATAGGTTGTTTTATCAGAAGAAGTGCCAAACTAGTGTCGGCAGTGCTTTTATTAAGGCCGGTCGAAGCTAGAGGTGTCTAGTGTCCGTGGTTGGCTGTGCTTTGGTCGATACCGGCTGCCTTCGTCGCACTCCATACCAGTGTTTTTTGGTGTTACCAGTTATAACGTACGCTGCCTACATTTTTGAACCATTTTCTGTCCAGTTGTTGTTAAGTAACAGACTATTTCGATAGAAACCTTGGCCCTGGAGTCGACGACAGGCTACCGTCAGGTACGTGTATATTATAAGGCTGGATTGAACGTGGATGGCTGTCTCAGCAAATGGCGGACCGAAAGCTCTTAGCACAGCCTTCACGTATGAATTTTTCGATTTAAATTTAGTCTTTGATGATTTTGCGTAGATATTGTTTATCTTTTTATTTTGTCGCTGCATTTAGACGTCTCGTTGGTGAAAGCTTACCTAAAAAAATAAAGTTAGATAGGTATGACTGTTGAAGTATTTTGGTTATTATTCAAACGTTAGTGCCATGTGTGCATGACTGAAGTGCAAGTATGAGTGTCAGAGTGCTCATCAGCTGATACCAGCATCAGCCACCCCAGTTTTTGCATGGCGAGTTTGGGTGGTGGCGGTCAGGCGGTGAGGACTGGCCCGCACGGCAAGCTGAACAAAGCGGGCGGTCAGGCGGTGAGGACTCCCACCAACGTTGCCACATCTATCCATTTGACGTGCATTTTTTATTCAATTTCTGTTATTAATTGCGTGTTTTCTGTTTGATGGAAGTATATTTCATGGTCATAATCGTTTTTATCTTACATGAATACTTTCATAAAGTTCTGCGATGTCGCGAGCGACGGTGACGAATGCGATATGCATTACTTGTCAATTATGTAGTTGTATGTGAGGTGTCGCTGGGTGCACGTGCTTCCAACTTCGATGTAAACAAAGCAACGTCTAAAACTCAGAAAATTGACTTCAATACGATAGTAAGGAATATTTAATTACAAACGTGGCATTTGGGAACACGCCCGCCGATCGATACTGCTTCAGTAATTAGTGCCGATTATTAGATTTCTTTGCCATTAGATACATAAATCGGGCAGTTGATATTTTTATGGCCTTAGCGATAAGGTCAAAGTTGCACAGGAAACGTTCATTCCTATTTATTTCATGAACGTTCATGGGTGAGATTTTTTTCAGTATTGAATACGTGGCAACTCTGTTGCATTTGGCAACACTGATCCTCTAGTGCGAAGAGAGCTTGAGCCTTGTGGCTTTGTTGCGCTAGCCCCCGTCTGTGCTGCTTTCAAATGTGCGATATTACAGTGCAGTGTTGCCTCACTAGCCTCTATTCTGCTACTACTTTAATTTGTTGTGCTTTATGTAATTCTGGATAGTGTGCATTCTTCTCAACTTGAGTGTAAATAAGTTGTGTAATAATTTTTCTCAAGTTCACCATTACAATTTTGTGGAAATTGTTTCCAATGTTCAGATTGCATTTTGTCAGACATATAATTTTAACTCTACTCAGATTTCAAAATTTTATGTTATTTGATTTCTCCTAAATTCACTGAACCAAACAAAATGTTTTTGGGAATTCAAGTTTTCAATATTTGACTAACAATTTCTATAATTTGAACAGCATATTGGTAGTTGCATTTTTAAAAATTAATTATGTCACTGCATTAGCTGGGGAAACTAGATTGCTATGCACAGGGCTGTTTTTCAGAAGCGTGATGTGTTCTGGATGAATAGAATGATCAGATTTGGATGCTGATCGATCCCTTTCTAAAGTATGGTATGTCTGACATTACCTTCCCTTCTCCATCAATCTGTTGTGCAAGTGTGATATTCTCACAAAAGATACCAAGATTTCTTGAGTTATAAAAAAGCCTATCATGTTGAGCAGTACATCATTTGATGGCTTGTGTAGAGTAGCTACTAGCATATAAGACAAAACTTATATGCAACATTTATTTTCAAATTGTGTGTTGAATCTCTCTCTACTGTTTTCAAGTCCTGATGTGCAATATATCATTTGAAGTGCTTATGAAATAGCACAATGAAAGAAAGTAATTTGAAGTTACATATTTTTAATTATTAACCTTGACATTGGTCGCTTCTATATGTGGGTAGGCAGGAGGAAATAACAACAAAAGATTCAAGTAGACTGCATTCCCTGCATTATTGGGTGTTCCAAATAGATGCACACTCAAGTTTGCACAATTTGGCAGGCAGCTCATGGGAACATTGATGAAAAATATTTGATGCTCATGTGAAATCTTGAGATGGAGGGCACATGAAGACACCTTTACATCGCGCATAAACAAATCTTCAAAACTAATTGTTGTTGCTACAATTTCATGCACACATTTTTCTCCATAGCATATCAATTCAAGCTGACACCAAGATTCCTCACCACTGCACATCATCATCATTGAAGAACTAGTAATTTCTTTGACCAAACAGTGAGGATCATCAGCAGTTACTGTGAGAAACTAACAAAAATTCAATATTACATATTATGGCGGGAGAATAAAAAATTGGCAAGTCACAATACAACTTGCAATATTAGTCAGGATGAAGTGCATCAATGTTTGACATGAATGCAACAATAGCTAAACTGCAATATTGAATTGCACCCTGCATGGTTTGAACAACAATTTAACATAACTCTATTTCTACTTTAATTATAAAAATAAACACAGACATCAAAACACATTTTGTAAACAAGTTTGCTGCAACATTCCTGGAACAGATAGTGGAGTGGAAGTGCAAAATTATGTATTACCGTCGTCAGTTGTAATGTCGGGAGATATGCAAAAGGTGTTGTTAGTAATGGCAATTTTTAATAAGAACTGACAATGATTGTTAATTATAATTTAAAATAACCATATGAAAGTATCATCTAGACATTACATTCTGTTTAGTAGGACGCCTGGTTGGTGAAAGACATTTGTGTCTATGTGCAGTCATCTCAAATTCTCTGAACATGTAATTCTGCAGTCTGTTGCGGGACGTTGGTACCTTTAGTTCTCTGCTGTGTTTATATTTTCCAGTATCTTTGACAGTATTGCACGTAACTTCTACAAACATACTAAGCGAGCGCACAGAAAGGTCTAGATATGCCAATCTCAGCTTCTGAGGCGCACAGCTGGTTCGGTTCTTAATATTGGGATGAAAACACACGTAATGTTCTCAACCCCCTGCCCAATTGGGCAATCTGGTGCACACTCTCTTAGTTGACAAATGTGTGCCACATATTAAGACAGCATAAACACGGTTTCTTTTAACAGTTTATCTCGAGCAGTTGGCAAACTCAGACAAGTGTGTTGCATTGTGTTTTTATAGAGGTCACATTGGTTTTGAATTCTCTGTTTCCAGTTTACAAGTACTTACTGCAAGGTTGAGCATCAAAGTTTGTCGCTGCACATGAAGATTTTAGTGTCAGTGAGGGTTCAAGTTCCTGATTGCACTATCATATAGTTATGTGTGGTTGTTGTAAAGGCTGGTGGGTTGGTCATCCTGCATTTTGATCATTTGATTTTCTGGAGACTGCAGTCTGCTTGAATCTATCCAGAGAAGATGGTCCAGAAACATTGATGGACTTAGTAATTGTTTGAAGAGCTTGGATCTGTTTTCTGTCAAAGGGTATCTAATTGTTTGAAGAGCTTGGATCTGTTTTCTGTTGAAGGGTATCTTCTGAGGATATTCCTGAAGAAATGCTAGACAATTTTCCATGATGAATTGGAAGATTTTCTAAATATTTGTGGAGCTCAGGCTGGCTTCCATGTCAGACTTGGGTCCTTGTGATGGTGCTTTGTACTAGCCAGTTGGTGAATTCTCATGCACACAAGATCCTAAGTGGGCTACATGGTGCAGCATTGGGATTTGCAGTTGATTGGTGTGTGCAAGTTTTGGTTGACTTCTTCACTGTTTTGGTCCATTGTTGAATTGCTGGGGTTTTATCATGTGAGGGGAGATGTAAAAAGGGAAGTAATAAAGCATGGAGTGTGTTAGTATGTTGCTGTCACTTCAGTTTTGTGCGGGTTGAGGAAAGTTCTCCTAATGTTGCTGCCGTTTCTCTCCTTACTTATGAATCTCATGTGCGGCTGCTTGACGCCTGCAACTGTGTAAAGCTGAGGAGAAAGCTTAACTGGTTGAATTCCAGGCTGAGTTTTGTGTTGGTAAGAAGGCTGTTGTTGGTGTTAATTTCAACTTCATAGGATTGCTCTGCAGTAATTTTTGATGATTGTAACTCTTATACTGACTGTTTTGCCCTTTTTAGCTCAGGCAACATGTATGATCTGAGGCTGACAACAGAAGTGGATTGATTGACTTCTGTGACTAATTGGCCTCTTCTTTGAGGGTGTCATCATGCCCCTGTCAGGGTGCAGTTTATATTTCAGATTGATGTTTCAGTTGATCCTGTTGGGAAAACTGTTACATGGTCTTGTGGTTATTACAAGAGAATGAGAGGTTTTGGCAGATGTTGACTGGCATCACGAGTTCCTCTATAGCATCGTGAAGAAGAAATATATTTATATATATGTTTGTTGCATACAGTTTTCCATTTACTTGCTGGCAGGTTTATTCACATTTAAGACTTATTATAGAGCTGGGCAGTTGCATTGTCTGCCAAGAAAGCCAATGAACAATAGGTCTTAGGTTTATGGGCAAAACAAGCTTTTGAGGGTCATGCTTAGTAGGGAGCATAGGGAGCTACATAAATTTTTCCCGTCATGGCCAATGTCTGTATAAACAAGAATTGGTCAACATCTTTCTGTTACTCCTAGATTTTACCACTCCTGTCTCCAAAAAGGAAGAAGCACTGTGGTTTTGTTGGTTATCTGAGCTTTCTCCTGTTTATATATGCTGGTCTGAGAGATGAGTCACGTTCTTGGTGAATGCTAATCCCGGTAGCCTTTACTCATTTATTTTTTCTGCCACTCCACAAAATTTAGTGCAATTTGAGTGACAAGACAGTTGGTTTCTTCCGTTCTGAGCTATCTAACTCGTCTCCTGCCCCCGAGTAGGATTTTGTTCACCAGTCTGTTCTAAAACTGCGTTAGTGGCAGCTGCTTTAATCCTTGTCTTTGATTTTTGTATTATCATCAATCCTGGGAGTTTTGCTAGTAGTGCTTTGCCTGAATCTTTATCTTTAGCCCTTGGATCTTGACCTGAAGCCCTCTGCATCCTGCCACGAGGTCAGAACAGGAAACCAAACCTGCAGGGCACAGGGGAAGCAGGAGAAGACTATAGGCAAGCAAGGCATGCGCCAGTCACCAAGCACAGCCACCAGACACATAGAATGGCAGGAGAAGACGATGCGACTGGAAGTGTGCATGCTAGTTACAAGAAGAAAAAAAAGTAAGAATATCAAATGGGTATAAACATAATAAGAAAGAACCTTATAATGAAACTAGACAATCACAAGGAAAAGCAGAAATGCATTTATATATATTGGTTCACAATACAACAAATATGACATATACATTACCAACCGATACACGAAACCCCAAATGAGATCAAAAAGCAATCTTAAAGAAGACATTTGTGTATACCAGTCACCAAAAGAAAACTTCATTCAGTCATAATAATTGTGTGTAATTGATCACAAAAGACCACTTTTAAAACTAGAAACTGTAGGAGCATGAACATCATCAGCCGGCAGAGAATTTCACAAAGCTACCCTTCTACAATTGAAAAAAGGTTTTCACATCCTACTAGCATTGTAAAAGATGAAGTTTCAGCCTGTGGCTGCGGGTACAAGCATTAGGAGCGGCGGTGAACATTCCTAACAACCCCACATATACATTGCTTCAACAGCCAATGCTTTGTATTAATATTTAACAAAATCTGATCGTACAAGCTCCCCATAAATTGAAAATAAATTTAAATTTGACAGGTGATTTGCATAAGACATATCCGCAAGTCCCATAAACTTCTTAGTTCATCAACGCTGATCAGATTCCAGCATCCTCAGATCAGCAGTGAACTCCTAATTCCAAACACAAGAGCAATAGTCTAGTACAGGGTGGATACGAGACTCAAAAAGTGATACCATGAAATCTGGACTCCTGTTAACAGTGGACTTCAGTAAGTTATTAGCCAGACCTGAAGCTTTCTGTACCACAGTATGAATATGATTATGAAATTTCAACTTGCTGTTAACAATGACACAGAGGTCTTGATGAGACTCTACAAATGACACAAGATTACAACACAAATTTACTGATTGAACCATGTCACCCGGTCCCAACCAATCAAAGCCTCCACAGAAAAAATGCAGCACTACACACCTGCTGGCATTCAACTTCAGGTTCCAAGAAGAAGCCACATAACGAATTTGATTTAAATCCCGCTGCAATGAAGCAACACCCTGATTTATGTCACCCAAGCTACCTCTGGGAAAATGCAAGTACAATTTAAAACCATCAGCAAAGGCTTTAACCCCACATGACACAGATGAGGAGAGACGGTTGCCATAAATAAGAAACAATATTGGGCCCAGTACAGAACCCTGCAACACACCACTGTCAACGGTCCTAGGACCTGTAGGAATCAAATCTTGTTCCTTTGTTCAAGTCTGATTTAAGAGCAACCTAATCAATTAGTCACCTGTGAGTCTCATTTCTATGTGTTGTGAGGTGCTGAAACAGGTCATTGTGTTTCAGGTAGAGGGTTTTATGCAGAATTCTGACATTTTGTCTGGTGGTCAATTTGGGTTAGTGTGAAGAATCAAATTCAGAAACATTTGCTTACCTAAGGTGAGGTAGCTGACTTGGTGAATAATGAATACATGGTTGATGTTTCTTCCTGGGATAACTCAGAAGATGCCTTGTTGTTAATAATTTATTTTGTCATAAGAAAGTAAGATGTGGGCACATTTCTGGTTTGTTGCTGAAATAGATTTGTAGTTTTCCAATTGAAAAATGAACATGTGTTTCTAGGTTGATCAGGGTGCAGTGGGTATGGTTTGTTAGGGCAAGGCTTGTGCTGATTACTTTAAGCTTTATTATGCATTCCCTTGGCATGTAGCTACTTCAACCTGGGTGACTCCAGCAAGCAGTTGACTACCTTTGGTGACTCTTTGCACCCCCTTTCAAGCACCAAAACCTTGAAAACGTCACAATTTGACTACTGGACCTGAAAGAGCTAGTTTCTGTTAGTAGCTAAACATCAGCTTCTACTAGTAATTTGATGCAAATTTCATTAAAGGCAGCTAATTTCAAGTGACTTGACGTTTTATACCACAGGGTGGTAAGTCTAGGTCTAAGTGTAGACTTCTGTCCAACACCTAGGTGCAAACTGTTTCATATCTCAATTAAAGTTAACAATACCGCACTAAGCATGCCTTGTATTCATGTCAATACAATTAGTTTGCTATAGAAATAAAAAAATACCTCGTTCACATGATCCACCATGTATTTGAAAAGATTGTTTCTCTGTAACATAATCTCATTTATTAATACATGCGGCATTATTATTTCAGTGTGTGGATAAATAACGTCCAGTCAAAGAAGAAGTTAGCCATTGTTGAAAAAAAAGTTGTTACTTGTGATGAAATTGAAAAAATTCTTGCAACTGTCTAAAACTCATGCATAAAAATAATCCATAGAATTTTTTTCAACTATACACACTGATATAGACATGATTATTCTATCTGTTCTCTCTAATTTGTAATTTTTGTTTCAATTATTGTCATATGGTAGGTGTGGGTAGTCAGCCCATTCGATACAGAGACTCGCTCCCATTTAGGGGGCATTGCCTGCCACACAATCATTTGATAAACTTTATTTGGTGTTGATGATAGAACGTTGATTCATATGGTGTATGTACAAAGTTTCTTGATAATGTACTTCTTCAGTTATTGCAAAGCGGAAAAGGGGGGGAAACCCTTGGTTGACCGACCAACACTAGAAGCAATTTGCTAGGGTGTGTCTTCTTTGCTAAGAGATCTAAGTTTGGTGTGGTTGTGTCCTTGTTATGGAATGGCTCCTTGGGCATAGCCAAATATGGTTTTATGTAGTTCTGCTAGGATCATCTTTATTTGGAGTAGTTATATGATGGACCAGGTTATAATTTGAAAGATGTGACACTCAAGTTTGTGGAATAATGCTGGGGCTTGTTGAGTAAACATTGTGGTTTCCTCTCCAGGTGAAGAATGTTGTAAAAAAGGCTTTCTCTAAAACTATGAGTCTGCTTTGTTATACTGTCGTAAGAAATTAGGTTTTTAATGGCAGTATGTGGAATAACGCCCATCTTGCACTATTACTTCTGTGTGATTGTGTGTGTGTGTGTGTGTGGCATATCTGGGGGATTTGAGACTGATGCGAGTCTGTCCAGAGGTGGTGGACCCAAGGGATTGATGGGCTGGGTAGAGTGGACTATGGAGAGCAGCTCAGAGCTTTGCATTTTTTTCTGATCAAGACTAGGTTATTGCATTTTGATTTGTTAGAGTGGTGAGAGAGAAATTCCCAGTGTTGTGTGGATTCAAGTATATCTTTTCTTGTTGTGAAAGCTCCAGATTTTGGCACACATTGCCATTCTTTGAAGCTGGTGGTTCGTTTTTCTTGAACAGACTATAAAGGCAGATTTTTTATCATTGCTGCATTCAGGTTTGAAGCTAACTGCTCTCAGATGTGGTGCTTTGCAATTCCTTTCTTGGCTTCAAGAGGGCTCTAGCTGAAGTTAGTTTACCCAATGGTTTAAAGATAGATGTTTGGTTTGTGTTTTTGCAATTTGTAGCTGCTATCTGTTGTCAGGTGGTTTTTTGTTGACCTATCAAGCACATTCCAACCAGCATCTTGCAGTGTTGAAATTATCAAAATATGGGAATATAGGCTTTAAAACAACTGATAATACTACATATTTTCTTGTGAAAACATTCAAGATTTTATAAATTTAATTATAATGTTTGTCAGGCAACAAGAGCTTGCTTATAGCAAGGGTATTTCAGCAGACAAGCTATTCCACACACTAATACATCTTACACTGAACAACCTACTGGTGACATCAGAATTTGGGTGCTAACAAAACATTTAGCTCAACAGATCCTTCCATTCATCATGAATATTTTTAACCCATATATTTCCAAGTCTGCCCTCAGAAGCCAACCCATTACAGAAAACTATTCCAGGTTCCTCTTACAATTACTATCCATATCAGTAAGTCGATCAATGTTTCTGATCCATCTCCTCTGAATAGATTCAAACAGTCTGCAGTCACCTCTATATCCACTTTCCCAAACACTGGAGGCAAACTCCATAATTGGGCAAATTTGCGCTGCCAATAAGAACAGTCAATGCTCCAGGCACCCACAGACAGTCCATCTCAAATAAACAATGCCTACCCACCTGCAATTGTGGCCTCAACATGAATATGATGGTGGATTTTTTTTTTCTTTTTAATGGGGCCCAAAGGCCCCGGGAAGATGCCTCCCCCATTTATTTCCTAAGGCCCCCAAAGAGTAGGGAGACCCCTGGTCCCAACAGTTGCCAGAAGTTGTAGCGTCCAATCATACTACTACCGCCTCCAGCCCTGCTGGAGTAACGGCCTACCCCTTCTACCTTAACAAAAATCCGATCTATAACTCCCCAAATTGATAGGCTTACAAGCTAATTGTACACTCAAAGCATTGCCACGTTGCACAGCCAGTCCTAGCCTGTCTCAACCAGAACCTTTTGCGAGGGTCCCCAGAGGCGCCCGATAACCGTCGGCCGATGTTGTGGATCAGGAGGCTGCTGGTTTTGCAGATAAGGCCGGTTGTCTCAAAAGTCAAGGGCTCAAAAAAGTAGTGGTCACATAGAGATGGATACTCATTCATTTTTTTGTTCTCTGCTGCATTGGCAGCCCTGCCAGCCTCTAAAGAAGTGCCAGGCAAGTGACTTGTTGCAAATGTGTCCACGAAGGTGCAATCCCAGCAAAGGTTTTTCCCTCTTAAAGGGGAAGACTGTAACGCCGTCAGGTTGCTTACCATCGCCTCGATCGATGCCTATCTTGCGGATTGTACCAAGGCTGACCTTCTATAGCGCTCGTTCAATTATGTCATTCAGAGCCAAATGTCTAGGATGACAACCTCCGCTGTAAAGGCACGAGAGCGTGTGAGTGCCGGACTCATCCATACGCTGACCGCTGCAACAGAGCTGCGGATAACACACCGGCGCACCCACTCTGAGTGCAACAGCAATTTGAAGCCAGTCAGGGTCCAACAAAGTACCCAGAGGGGCAGCAGGAATTACTTCCAGCCAAGAACCACTATTGTGACAAGAAGCAGCAAGTAGAGGAGCCTCAGTTTTGGGATCTTTTGCCTCATGCAACAGACCGTCCAAAGTTACCCTTACTCCTTCCCTGTCCCATGACTTGATGGTGTTGGAATTGAAAGCTTTTATCCACAATAGCACCAAAATCAGTTTGTGGAGTGACTAACTTTTATGTTTCACCTTGTACAAAGCACCATATAACAGGTACAAGAGCTTCAAAATCCAGGCAACCCCTATAAAATTGGAACTTCACACACTTGCCTTGATTCAATCTAATATTCCAGGATCTAGCATTATAGCTGGTTGATTATACCCAACCCACTTGGATTGACTGGACCGGACCCCCTCAAT
Source organism: Gammarus roeselii (assembly GCA_016164225.1). Lineage (NCBI taxonomy): Eukaryota > Metazoa > Arthropoda > Malacostraca > Amphipoda > Gammaridae > Gammarus > Gammarus roeselii. Next base: position 1,562 of record SDVV010011709.1, on the reverse strand, counting down.
AGCTGGCTCAGTGTCTCTATGTGAATACCTTATGTACTGCATTTAGTTGTCTGCAATTGCCTTGAACTGCGTGCAAGACCACGGGAGACGTGATAGCCTACAGGAACTCTTATCACATCACCAGGCTGCATGGATTGCGACAATCTGGCAAACACTGCATAATGCCAGAAACGAATGCCTAGCTCCTGTCCAGCAAGAAAATTTATACTCAAGGATCCTAGCTTAGATGGGAGCACAGCATACATGACTTGCTGTAACAATATATATATTTTCATTATTTTGTCTATCTACTTCCAGGTGTCATTGTAGGTCAATAGCAACTGGTCCTCAGTTTTTCATACACTTCAATAGCCATATTGATGTGTTGTAAAAATTGTTGCTTTCAAGTTGCTCAGTCAAAAAGGACACAACTATTTATGTAACAAACTGATGTGAGGCTTACAGCTTCCAAGTCCATAATTTTGCATTTGTTTTCCTATCTGAAAGTTGGTACTGACCAACAAAATTTTGGCCTTGAACCATTGGAACAACTAAACATTTTCTCAGCACTTCAGGGACTGTTCCTGTACTGTAAGGTGGGGCTACTTTGAACAAAAATCACATCTTTGCTCACAACAAAAAAAAGTTACCAAAAATACATACTTTCTAGAGCCTTTTGTACCTCTAGGTCCCTAGTTTAACTATAATTTGGCTATCCTCCCTCTCCTGGTTTGGCCATGGTTGTGCTCCAAAGTGGCCTTGAAGCCCCTTCATTTTGGGGTTACTTTCTACTTTTTCACATTAGCCCCAATGTCCTTGGAGTAAAGTTTATGTACTCACTTTGTTCACTATGATTTAACTAATTTTTCTTAACACCTTAGAAACTTTTATTCACTATTTAACTATCAAACACACATCTATGCTAAATACACTGTTCATTTAGCCAATAATCTCTATCACAAAGTCCTTGTACTGAGGCAGTGTTTATGCAGGCACTTAACTTTCTACACTAAAATGTACTATAAGATTGTTGTAAGACCTTAGCAAGCTTGTATGCACTAGATTACTATGACAATATATACACTAATTACAATGCTCAATACAGTGTGCATTTAGCCACTAACCTCTAGCATCTCCTCAAATTCATACTGTAGGCAAGAGTTAACTTCAAAAGGCACATTTACAATACTGAGTATGGCACTTGAGTTGACATAGTCAGCCTCTTCATTGGAAAAGATAAACTTTGTTTTATTACTGTTTTGCACAAGTTTAAGATAGGAGACTAACTTCTTGTTGGCCATAGCATGACCCTAAAAATTCTTTGAATCACCTCTTTACAACTGCACTTCTATGACAAAGTCATTGATCCAACAATGAGTTGTGGAGCTAGTCTCCTGATCAGTAACATTCTCATCAACTGGATCAACACATGTCCTGTTCTCCTCATTTAATACATGTGACGCAAGAACGCAAATCTATGTTCATGTCTAGTAGCAGCAGGCCAGAGTCATTTGGGCAATGGTCAATTTCTGCGGCGGCGGGCAAACGGACAGATGTACAGCTTTTGGATATGTATATATATA
>SDVV010011708.1:0-15744 GCA_016164225.1 Gammarus roeselii | reverse complement strand
AGGTTATTTGGGTGCAGGATGCCGCATGTCGACTGCAAGACAAGGTTATTTGGGTGCAGGATGCCGCATGTCGACTGCAAGAGCAGGTTATTTGGGTGTAGGATGCCGCATGTCGACTGCAAGACAAGGTTATTTGGGTGCAGGGTGCCGCATGTAGACTGCAAGACCAGGTTATTTGGGTGCAGGATGCCGCATGTCGACTGCAAGACAAGGTTATTTGGGTGCAGGGTGCCGCATGTCGACTGCAAGATATGGTTGTTCGGGTGCAGGGTGCCGCATGTCGACTGCAAGATAAAGTTAATTGGGGTGCCGCATGTTGACTGCAAGACAAGGTTATTTGGGTGCAGGATGTCGTATGTCGACTGCAAGACAAGGTTATTTGGGTGCAAGATGCCGCATGTCGACACAAGTTCGGCGCGATAAATGATCGCTTTGCTGGACGCCTGTCGCGTGTTGTTTACTTTTCAACGCGGCCCTCATGATTCCCACGCGTGCTCCTGTCATGGAGGGAAATGATGTTTGCCTTGTTATAGCAACAAACTTATTCTCCAGTTGACTGACATAATGAGGCCAGCAGCTGATCAGAGCCAGAGGACTTGATCAGAGTTAGGCCAAAGGAAGTGAGGTTCGTTCCTTATAGAATGGGGGAAGTCTTCGCCTAGTAACATAACGGACCATTGGTAGTTGAGAGCTGATAGAGGTTGATTACATAATAGACCGTTGGTAGTTGAGAACGAATAGAGGTTGATTACATAATAGACCGTTGGTAGTTGAGAACGAATAGAGGTTGATTACATAACGGACCGTTGGTAGTTGAGAACGAATAGAGGTTGATTACATAATAGACCGTTGGTAGTTGAGAACGAATAGAGGTTGATTACATAACGGACCGTTGGTAGTTGAGAACGAATAGAGGTTGATTACATAACGGACCATTGGTAGTTGAGAACGAATAGAGGTTGATTACATAACGGACCGTTGGTAGTTGAGAACGAATAGAGGTTGATTACATAACGGACCGTTGGTAGTTGAGAACGAATAGAGGTTGATTACATAATAGACCGTTGTTAGTTGAGAACGAATAGAGGTTGATTACATAATGGACCGTTGGTAGTTGAGAACGAATAGAGGTTGATTACATAACGGACCGTTGGTAGTTGAGAACGAATAGAGGTTGATTACATAACGGACCGTTGGTAGTTGAGAACGAATAGAGGTTGAGTACAGTGCAGACAACTGAATGTAGTAAGGTTGTGATGTGAGAGTTCAATGTGACAAATTACATATGAATCAGAGTACAAAAAAGAGGAAACTTGAAGCCACGGTTACTCAGTGTATTACTTCAAGCCACGGTTACTCAGTGTATTACTTGAAGCCACGGTTACTCAGTGTATTACTTGAAGCCACGGTTACTCAGTGTATTACTTGAAGCCTCGATTACTCAGTGTATTACTTGAAGCCACGGTTACTCAGTGTATTACTTGAAGCCACGGTTACTCAGTGTATTACTTGAAGCCACGGTTACTCAGTGTATTACTTGAAGCCACGGTTACTCAGTGTATTGACACGATATAATCAGTTTCCTAGAAGTGAATTATGTCATATAGAAATTACATGTTTAGCTTCGTCGTTTCGAGTAAATCAATAAATCAATAGGTAATCTACTCTCGCTTGTTTTTAAAAAATGAGCGCATCCATCAGCGTAATAAGGTCTCAGTCGGGATGCGGGAGGGGCTTTACTCTTAAAAATATGCTGTGTGATTCCACTGTCTTAGTCCAGACAACTAAACATTATTCGGTTATTGTCCAGACAACTGAACATTGTTCGATTATTGTAAAGACAACTAAACATTATTCGGTTATTTTCTAGACAACTAAACATTATTCGGTTATTGTCCAGACAACTAAACATCATTCAGTTATTGTCCAGACAACTAAACATTCCACTGTTGACGACCCAGACAGCTAAACATCCCACTGTTGTTCGAATAACTAAACATTATTCGGTTAGTGTCAAAACAACTAAACAAAATTTGGATATTGTCCAGATAACTAAACAGTCATTGTTAATGTCCAGACAACTAAGCATTCCACTGTTTTTGTCCATACAACTAAACATCCCACTGTTGTTACCCAGACATCTAAACATTATGCGGTTATTGTCCAGGCGACTAAACATTATTAGGTTACTGTCCAGGCAACTAAACATTATTAGGTTATTGTCCAGCCAATAAAAATTATTCGGTTATTGTCCTGACAAATAAACATTAGGTTATTGTACAGACTACCAATAATTCCACTGTTATTTTCCAAACTACGAAACATTCCACTGTTATTGTCCAGCAACTAAACATTCCACTGTTGTTGTCCAGCAACTAAACATTCCACTGTTGTTGTTCAGGCAACTAAAAATTATTCGGTTATTGAACAGACAACTAAACATTATTCGGTTATTGTCTAGACAACTTAACATTCCACTGATATTGCCCAGACAACTAAACAGTCCACTGTTGTTGTCCAGACAACATTATTAGGCTATTGTCCAGACAACTAAACATTATTCGGTTATTGTCTCGACAACTAAACATTTTTCGGTTATTGTCCAGACAACTGAACATTCCACACTTGTTGTCCAGACAACTAAACAATATTCGGTTATTGTTCCGACAACTAAACATTATTCGGTTATTGTCCAGACAACTAAACATTATTCGGTTAGTCTCCAGACAACTTATCATAATTCGGATATTGTCCAAACAACTAAACAATATTCGGTTATTGTCCAGACAACTAAACATTGTTCGGTTATTGTCCAGATAACTAAACATTATTCGGTTATTGTCCAGACAATTAAATATTCTACTGTTATTGTCATGACAGATAATCATTATTCGGTTATTGCCCAGACAACTAAAGATTATTCGGTTATTGTCTAGACAACTAAACATTATTCGGTTATTGTCCAGACAACTAAACACCAATCGGCTCAATCTGAAACCTTCGTAGTCATTAAGAAAAACATAATAATTCAAACAACGACGACAGTTGCGAAGTAAATGAATTTATCGACAATGAATATAAAATTGATTACCGTATAATGTGTGGCAATATGAAATTAAATAATTTCTATACATCCTAAATATTCTCAAAAATTATCAATATATTTGTCAAATGTGAATCATACAAAACCCGTTGTTAAATTTCAAAAAAGCTCAAGCTAATTTAATGGGAAGTACGTGTCGCCTGCTGTCGTCATAGGTAAGAAATGTTTCTTGGTTTACTTGCCACTGCATCAGAAAAAAAATTGACTTTGACTTCGTTTGGATTAGGTGGCAGCTCCGCTGCGACCCCCTCTCCTTATAAAAAAAATCCTAGACATATTTACAATTTTTCTAAATTTCTCTTATTTCCATATCATATTATTGATAATATACAATTAGAGCAAGTGATGGGCTTTCTCGTTATCAAGCAATAGTATACATATGATCACGTTCATTCCTCGGCAGGATAAACATACTATCATACAGTGTGCCAAACAATAATGTTCGATCACGTTCATTCCTCGGCAGGCTAAACATATTATCATACAGTGTGCCAAACAATAATGTTCGATCACGTTCATTCCTCGGCAGGCTACACATAGTATCGTACAGTGGGCAAAACAATAATGCACGATCACGTTCATTCCTCGGCAGGCTAAACGTATTATCATACAGTGTGCCAAACAATAATGTTCGATCACGTTCATTCCTCGGCAGGCTAAACATATTATCATACAGTGTGCCAAACAATAATGTTCGATCACGTTCATTCCTCGGCAGGCTACACATAGTATCGTACAGTGGGCAAAACAATAATGCACGATCACGTTCATTTCTCGACAGGCCAAACATATGATGGTAGAGCGGCCAAAACAATAATGTACGATCACGTACATACATTCCTCGGCAGGCTTAACATATTATTGTACAGTGGGCAAAACAATAATGCACGATCACGTTCATTTCTCGACAGGCCAAACATATGATGGTAGAGCGGCCAAAACAATAATGTACAATCACGTACATACATTCCTCGGCAGGCTAAACATATTATTGTACAGTGGGCAAAACAATAATGCACGATCACGTTCATTCCTCGGCAGGCCAAACATATGATGGTAGAGCGGCCAAAACAATAATGTACGATCACGTACATACATTCCTGGGCAGGCTAAACATATTATTATGGTAGCACGGGCAAAATGTAAAACAGTCTGCCATCCAATACTTCTTTACCACAAACCGATATTCCGAACAGCAAGCCGCGAGCGTTTGAAGTTGCCGACAAAAAAAGCTCAATAATAAAAGCGGAGAAATCATTTCCATATTGATTTTGTATAGTCCTCGGCCTCCAGGGGGAAAAGTCTGCGACGCGTGCGGTAACATTTATGGCATACTGTCTGCTCAGGAGCTAAAGATTTAGTAGCGACGACACGGGCTGTAACTTGGTAGAGTTATCTGTATTTTTCTGTATTACATTCTTCACCAATACTACAATGTATGGGTGTTGCTAGAGCTGAACGTCGAATGTATTCGTCGAATGAAAGACACAGCAGCACGTCGGGCTTATGTCTCCGAGAAATAACACGTGGACCCTATGAATCAGATTAGATTTCCTTCTGAAATTTGCTCCTCTGAAGCAAATTGACCGCCGTAAGACAGAGATAGGGAGGGGAGGGGTCGGGGAAAGAATCCGTAAGACATTGAGTTTAGGAGGGGGAGGAGATGAAATGCCCTAAGACATAGTGCAGAGGAGAAGGAGGAGGGAAGAAGCCGTAAGGCAGAACGGGGGTGGACGAGAAGGAAGGAAAGAGATACCCAATGACCTAGAGCAAGGGAGGAGAAGTGGAGAGGTACTGTGGCGAGATGGCGAGATTCAGTGAGATGTACAGCAGAGGAGGAGGGGAAGTAATGCTGTAAGAAATTGAGCAGTGGAAGAAGAGGTGGAGAGATGCCTTAGGAAAGAGGGAGAGGCAGAGGCATATGCCTAAAAACAATGGTCACATTGCACTATTTTGATCGTGCTCGTGTCTATGCCAGGCATGATTTTAACCGTAATAGTAGTGTCAATGCCGGACACAATATTTTATTCAAATAGGTTGGAACTAATGACGGGCACTGTTTCTAAGACGCGCTTCACCTAAAGGCTAATTGGGGGAGTTTCGAGTAGAACTTGTCGAGTCGTGACTGTAAAGTTTCGGCTGCTTACAACATCCAAGGAATTTTGTTCCAACCTCGACAACTATACGTGTAGAAGTTACGCGTCATGCCAGTTATGAAGTAGTAGTGGTTGTTGTAGTTGTTGCTTCCATATTCCACCGGAGTCCCAACGCGAAGTTAATGCAGACTCCCCCGCAGGGCGGTCGCCAGTTATGAAAAACGTACCAATAATATTATCATCATAATTCCTGGTCACGCCGTTTGCATCTCGAGTAATGAGGTTCGGTCGGTAGAAGTTTGGCTAGCGCTTCATCATCTTCAACACTTCGATCATGTCAGCTCAACCACCACACGCTTATACAGCGAATAAAGTTTGGTTCTCGCGAAGTCGGTCATTGTGCTGTTAATCGCGCAACGAGTCAAGAAGTTTGGTATCTTTCCAAATATGATGACGAGAATTGGGCTCAGCAGTCGAAATGAGAACTAACGTAAGCATTGGAAAACTTGAAAATTATATAATTTTATTTGCTTTTTTGGTAGCATCGTTACATCGTTTGCTACTTTTTAAATAGTTACTAATGATGATGACACCAAAAATCACTCTCTTTGTTGAATGAAATTTGTTAATTTCCGAACGGGATATATTTGTGCGTGTGGTTGTGATGGCCTATGTGCATCATTTTACATTTATCGACATTAAATTTTCCTTTTGCAATTTCCTGACCAATCAACAATACCGTTCAAGACTAATTGAATCTGCTGAAACTCCCAGCTTAGCATCGTTTGAACAATATGACAATGTTTAAAATACTTTATTTTTTGGGGGATTTTTCATGAATATTGTGAAAAAGTGTATTTACAACAGATCCTAGAGGCACGCCGCTCGTTACATTACCCCACGGGGAGGAGCATCGGTTTAGTACGACTCCCGGACGACCATAAATGAGCCAGCATTTTGTACAGTTTTCTAAACGGTCTCTAAACCAATGTTGAGCAATTAACTAACTTAGCGTACGTGAGAGACTTCATCACAAGCTTCTGGAAACCAAGGTAGGTATAAAATATAAATGGGAGACTTTGCGTTGTATGTTTTAATTATACTTCTGCAAAATTGCAGCCTGTTCGTCGGACAGGGACGATTGCATCCATTTTTGTGCATATGCACCTAACCACATGTGTATTACTAAAACCTCTTGAATTTCAATCCGTTATCAAACTTTCTTTCAATTTGTCAATAACTGAGGGGAGACTATTTGGTCGCTAATTGCGTGGGCATTTCTTGTCTCTTAGGGAATTGAAGTTCCGTTGGTCATTTTCCATTGATAGGTGAGAGGCACATTCGTGAAAGTGGTGCAACAAAGAAGAATGTGGTTAGTGAATTCGCTCGTGTTTTCTTCAATATTTTGCGATGAACTGTGTTCGGACGTGGAGATAATTTACCTTCTCAATTAATTTATGTGTTCAATTAATGGTGCTAAAAAGATATGTACGGTGCCGAGGGCTTCAATTTAAATTTTTTGCTTGAGTTATTGCAAAAAAAGTTGTGGCAGATTCGTTTTGGCAAAAAAATTGTGGCAGATTCGTCATTCAAGCGTTTTTGCTATAACAAGGGCTTGACTTCCTTTTAACTGGGGCTTGACTTTCTGTTAACAAAGGCATGACTTTCTTCTAACTAGGCCTCATCTTCCTTTTAACTAGAGCTTGACTGTTTTTTAACTAGGGCTTTACTTTTTTTTAACTAGGGCTTTACTTTCTTTTAACTTGAGCTTGGCTTTCTTTTAACTAGGGCTTGGCTTTCTTTTAACTCGGTCTTGGCTTTCTTTCAACTAGGGTTTGGCTTTTTTTAACTAGAGTTTGACTTTCTTTTACCTAGGGATTAACTTTCTTTCAACTAGGGATTAACTTTATTTTAACTAGGGTTTGGCTTTTTTTTAACTAGGGTTTGGCTTTCTTTTAACTAGGGCTTGACTTTCTTTTAACTAGGGCTTGACTTTCTTTTAACTAGGGCTTGACTTTCTTTTAACTAGGGCTTGACTTACTTTCAACTAGAGTTTGGCTTTCTTTTCAGACAGAAAATGGCGCAGTTTACCTACCCTGCACAGGGCTGACTGTCTGATAATCGCTTTTTTTTTCGCGGGATACGATCACTTTCAATATTTTTTCATGGAGTCAAAAATTCATTCTTGATGGATCTACGTCGCGTTCAAAGGTAATTTTCACTGACGCCACAGATCCTCGTAAGCCACTTCAGTTAGCCAATCTAAAATAGGGAATTTATCGCGCTCTACTTTAAAATAGACACAGTTAGGGTCCCTTCTTTAGAGTTGGTCGCCCACTTACACGTTCGTGACTTGAGAGTCCCTTGCCCGGAATAAAAGGTCGAAGATTTTGCTGCCTCTGTGGCCGTACAGTCGCTTGTATCCCAATGTCAGGTATATTGAAGTCTCGAAATCGACAAGTGTTTTGTAGATTGATGTTTTGTAGATTGATGATGGTGGAATAGGGACTAGTATTTGTTGAGCATTTTCCTCGAGGAACAATACTCCTCCACCCGGCTAGGCCTAGTCTATCTTTGTGAGATATAAATTGAGTAGCACGTGAGAGTGAAGTGGCGTAACGTCCAGCACTTAAAGTCATCCATGATTCTGTGATCACTATTGTGACGATCATTTCGTTCATTGCAGGGGTACCCAATTCGTCGATTATGTCTCGAAGACTCATAGCGAAGCGGCATGTGGCTTGCAAGAACCGATAAGAGGTTGTATACATCACCGTAGATTGGGTACAAATAAGAGGTTGTATACATCACCGTAGATTGGGTACAAATATTGTGGTTGGACCACTTCCAATTGGCTGAAACTCGGAACAGCTAACTTATCGAAAAAGATTATACATTTATAAAGTGATTGTAACTATGGATAATATGTCCAATTATTTCAACAGTCACTGCGTTCGTCGGTTATAATAATACGAAACAATTGTATTGGTAGACATCTTTTAACGACACCAGAAGCCTGGTGTTTACTTATATGAGGCTCACACGAAATCAGAACTATTGCGACGTAGAGGGAATCACACAGGCGAGCAATCATACGGCTAAACCCCTAACATACATTTCCACAAATTATATCGTTTATCTATGTATATTTCTTGGATGCAACAAAATCCGAGAGGAAAGCGACGGGTTACGAGAAACCTCCATTTATAACAAAACCCTCAAAAAATTACCTGAGTAGAAGGCCAATAATGTTCGCCTTCAGAAGAAAGGGTATTGCGACAAGAAAACAATGTCAATGAATTATTAATAAACTGTGACAATGAATGAATGCTTTTGCGTACCTATAATGAGTTGAATTTATAGATCATCATTGGAGGGAAGATTTTAAAGCTCGTGACAGCCTCGATCCGGCATTACCAGAATGAGAGACCATCACAGTCACAGAAAAATTATTATTAGCATGGGTATATTTGGGTTACCCGAATTGTCAAACCTTACGGTTATTGCAGTTTTCCTGTAGACATCTTCGTCACGGTAATTGTGATATGTGTATTTGCAAAGGAGTAGAAGTTTGCTGAGTATGACGTTTTCGCTGAACATCGAATAAAGAGATACCCAGAACAACTTGAAGCACGACTGTGGATGTGTGTATGGTCGAGGGGTTAGAGAGTTGTTTTCGTATTCAGGAGAGCGCTCTATATAGAAACTTCTCCAATGATGCTCTTTAAAATTGAAAAAGCAAAATCCTACGGTCGTTGTGTGTTTTCTCGGTAAAATGAGTTTGTTTAACGATATTCGATATGTTCCAAGGTGACTTATTCACTCATGTTAAATAAGGTTTTAATTTTTTACTTCATTTTGACCCTTACATAGTTATCTAAAAACTCTTCTCCTCCATTCATTAACTGGCATTCTCATACTAATTCTCTAGTTTACGCACTGCCAATCTTCCCTCTGGCATTTTTCTTCTCCCTTCCGTCAGACAAGGAAAAATACTGGTTTCTTCTTCGTCAACGTTTCTCGTTAAGTCTCGTCTGTAAAATTAACTGCGATTTACATTTTTCGGATCGAAGCAGCAAATTTGCAATGCTAATTTGCGCCGCCTTTTCTTGGGTTCCACTCGACCGCGGAAATTCTTGTATTCAGACCTCAACACACCGCCAATGTTGTGGGAGGGAAAGGGGACTCCGTTGGGACGCTGATCATACTGTTCGTGGCTGAAGGAGTCTGACTGGATGTAGGGATGAATATGGTAACGCGGAAGTACTTGAGGGATGCAATTGACAGGTTGGCCGTTTGTGAAATGGAGACTGTCTGAACAAAGGTTGAAAGACAATTTTTATTTTCTCTGAAGCACTCCGTGCTCCGTTTTATTGCCAAGAAAATCTAAATTGAAATTCAATTTGAAATCTCTACAGCAGTTCATCATTATTTGAGAGTTAGAAAAATAGCTTACATTTTAGAATATAAGTAAGATTATTGCAAGTTTTTGATAGATTCAAAGACTATTAAGCATATCCGTAAAGAAATGAACTTCTCTTCTGTATCCTTCCTGTTAATTTTCATACTAATGCTCCTTGGTAAAGAATCGAAGAAATTTCCCTAGAATAAGGCCACCTTTTAGCGTTATCAGTACAACACATTATTTTCGAGCATGTAGCCTTTTCCTTACTTGCTTTACAAGGAAAAAATCAAAGAGAAACGATGCTGCATAGCTCCAACCTGATTCCCTCTGAAAGTGGCCGGCAACCCCAAAACATCTAATACCGTCGTCAAAGGGCCAGAAGAAGGCCAAAAGATGTCCGTTGAGGAACGCCCGAGGCTGTGAGTTTGTCGCGGGTAAACAGATCCTTTCTAAAGTATTTCAAAAGAGCGCCCCTGGAAATTCAAGTCTTGGAGAAGATAACTTTGAATTGCTTCCTCTGAGCAAGTTTTATTGTCGTTCGTGACAAGTTCAAATGGAATACTCATCTTGTGAGTAAGGCGGCAACGACGTTGGAGGCTCAGATACATGCAGTCGACTCGAGGGCGACCGAGAGTGTTGTGAACAGAGACGAGGTGACGTGATGGATAGGTGGGAACAAGCTGCAGTCTCTGTGGAAGGTGGCTCAAGTGAAGATTCAAGACTAAATTTTGCAAGGCAACAAGACTTCTGTTGCTCTTATGGGAGATTACTTGGGGTTGAAAGTTTAAACGTCGAAGTAGTAATGGAAGATAATTGCATGGGAATCTTAAAGGATCAGTATTGCAGTGAAAGATGACGTCAGCTAAGGTATGGAAGATACATTCAGGATAAAGATCCAAACACCAATTTCTCAATGGAAGATAACTTCAGGTCATAGATCATTGCGCCAATTTCTCAATGGAAGATAACTTCAGGTCATAGGTCCATGCGCCAATTTTCATGGAACACCAAGGCGGGCAAGATGAAGAGCATCAGCTCGGAACGAGAAGATGGCAACGTCTTGGTGAGCAAGACGGAGAACACCAAGGCGAGCAAGATGGAGAGCATCAGCCCGGAACGAGAAGACGGCAACGTCTTGGTGAGCAGGACGGAGAGCACTTAGCGAGCAAGATGGAGAGCATCAGCCCGGAACGAGAAGACGGCAACGTCATGGTGAGCAGGACGGAGAGCACTTAGCGAGCAAGATGGAGAGCATCAGCTCGGAACGAGAAGACGGCAACGTCTTGGTGAGCAGGACGGAGAGCACTTAGCGAGCAAGATGGAGAGCATCAGCTCAGAACGAGAAGATGGCAACGTCTTGGTGAGCAGGACGGAGAACACCAAGGCGAGCAAGATGGAGAGCATCAGCCCGGAACGAGAAGATGGCAACGTCTTGGTTAGCAACACGGAAAGCACTTGGCCAGCAAGTGACTAATTAAAAAAAATGCTCTGACTTTCAAAAGGTTCAAACTGAAATTCTTTGAAACGAATGCATCAATATACTATCCGCATGCCTGAGAGAACAGTAAATCGCAATGCATCTTTCAACACAAACGAAATCAAGTCATGCACCAAAAAAATCCCCTAATCTGCCTTTATCCACGAATAAATGAGTACATCGCCACCACAACTCTTCAGTACGGTTACAAAGTACAAAACCTATCACAATACTTGTTTTACCTACTAGCACAGTAGCCTGTAGTACCTACTAGCAGAGTAGCCTGGTGTACCTACTAGCACAGTAGCCTGTTGTACCTACTAGCACAATACTTGTTGTACCTATAGCACAATAGCATGTTGTACCTACTAACACAGTAGCCTGTTGGACCTACTAGCACAATACTTGTTGTACCTACTAGCACAGTAGCCTGTTGGACCTACTAGCCCAATAGCATGTTCTACCTACTAACACAGTAGCCTGTTGTACCTACTAGCCCAATACTTGTTGTACCTACTAGCAAAAAAAAATAGTTGTATCAACTAGCACAATAGCCGATTGTAACTACTAGCACAGTATCTTGTTGTATCTACCAGCACAATAGCCTGGTGTACCAACTAGCAGAGTAGCCTGGTGTACCTACTAGCAGAGTAGCCTGTTGTACCTTCTAGAACAGTAGCCTGTTGTACCTACTAGCACAGTAGCCAGATGTACCTACTAGTAAAGAAGCTTGTTGTACCTACTAGCACAGTGGCCTGCTGTAACAACTAGCGCAGTAGCTTGTTGTACCTACTAGCACAGTATCCTGTTGGACCTCTTTGCACAGTAGTCTGTTGTGCCTACTAGCAAAATAGCTTGTTGTACCTACTAGCCCAGGGGCCTGTTGTACCTTCTAGCGAAATAGCCTGTTGTACCTACTAACAAAGTAGCTTGTTGTACCTACTAGCAAAGTAGCTTGTTGTACCTACTAGCATAATAGCCTGTTGCTCCTACTAGCATAGTAGCCTGTTGTACCTACTAGCTCATTAGCCTGTTGTACCTACTAGCTCATTAGCCTGTTGTACCTACTAGCACAGTAGCCTGTTGAACCTACTAGCATAATAGCCTGTTGTACCTACACAGTAGCCTGTTGTACCTACTAGCACAGTAGCCTGTTCTACCTACTAGCACAGTAGCCTGTTGTACCTACTAGCTCATTAGCCTGTTGTACCTACTAGCTCATTAGCCTGTTTTACCTACTAGCACAGTAGCCTGCTGAACCTACCAGCATAGTAGCCTGTTGTACCTACACAGTAGCTTGTTGTAGCTATTAGAATAGTAGCCTGTTGTACCTACTAGCACAGTAGCTTGTTGTACCTACTAGCGCAGTAGCCTGTTGTACCTACTAACACAGCAGCCTGTTGTACCTACTAGCACAGTAGCCTGTTGTACCTACTAACACAGCAGCCTGTTGCACCTACTGGCACAGTAGCCCGTTGTATTTCAATTGGATTTCGAATCACAGGTGCCCGGATTCGGATTCCGTTTGGCACGACACAGTTCCTCTAGTCATTAGAGTTGATGGTTACCAGTTGAGCCTCTGTTGGATATTGCAAAGTATCTAGATTCATTTTGACATTACATTCCGATTTCTGTAATGAAGCTCTGGACTATATTATCTTAATGCATCTAGAAATGCTTTGATTTGAGCCTTGTTTCCACCGGAGCCCCAACATGAGACATAATAGGCTCCCCGTGGGGCGCGACCGTCATTGATTCAGGTGAGTTCGCACGACCTCGCGTGCAAAAATGTTAGTCATGTCAAGCTGAAATCAAGTACATATTTCAATTGTGGCATATTCGCGTACTAGCGCGTACAAGAGAGTAATAAGTTAACGCGTATCTCCGTAATTGTATTGTTATTTCTGTGCGTAATGGGGTGGAGAGACCGCCTCACTTGCACAGGTGTTTAGGGTTTAGACAGCTTCGTGTAGTTCGTGTGTTTTCCGAAAGCGATAAGCTTTTTACGGTAGGTTGAGTCAGTGAGTAGGCCTTGTAGGTTGCTCGGGGGATTCAAGTACGCTCGTCGGGCTGCCGCGAGTGCGTTGCAATCCATCAGTAAGTGTTGGATTAGCCACTTGGTGGCAACAAGAGCAAGATGGCGCGTTTGGTCCTATGTCGACATCCATCAGGTGGTTGTGAGTTATCCCAGGGTGTCCCGTGCACAAGCGGTTGATGAACACTTGGTCTTTTCTGTTGGTGACTTTGTTTCCCATTCTCCGACTGAGGGTTTGACTGAAAGCATTTTTTGTCCACTCTGTTGCCACATTTCATCCCATCGGGATGTTATAAGGGAGTTGATGATAGGAAACCAGTCCCGGTAATGTATTGCAAAAATTGTTCTTGGTGAGTAGATGCTAGTTTAGCAAGCGAGTCCACAAGTTCGTTTCCTCTTATTCCCGCGGGCCCGAGGATCCAGCAAAATTCGACTGCCTGACCCGTCTCGTACATCACAAAGAGATCGTGTTGCATTTCACATAAAATGGGATGTTTGCAGTGTAGTGTTTTAAGCTGGGTGAGGACACTCAGAATGTCTGAGAATACGACGTGTTTGAGGAAGCGATCTGTTTTTGCAATAGGGATGGCTAGTTCGAGTGCTTGGAGCTCCGCAGAGAACACAGAGGCCTCTTGTAGGAGGGTGGCCGAGAGTGGGATGTCCCCGCACACAGCGGCGGCTCCCACTCCGTCGCCGATTTTGGAGCCGTCAGTGTATATATGGCGGTGCTCTAAATATTCTTCCTCAAGTAGTCTTAGAAATTCCTGCCGGTACGCGTTAGTTGGAGTAGTTGCTTTAGGGTACACTTGCAGGTCTAGGTTGACCGGTGGTGGGTTGATCATCCATGTTGGCAGGTAAATTTGAAGGATTCGGTAGGTGGATGAAGGCTTATGTTTAACGAGGTCAGCAGGATGTCCACACGTAGGGAAAACGGTGGGCATGTATTCTTTTTAGCGGCAAAAAGACGCATATCGGATATGTTGGTGATGAGGCTCATTGCTGGATTGTTGATTAGAATTCTCGTTCTATAATAGTATTGTAGCAAAGGTTTGTCTCGCCGGAGCGGAAGTGGAAGTTTGTTGGCAAGCACGTTAAGGAATTCGATTGGGATTGAGTGGAACGCGCCGGTTGTGATACGCAAAGCGTGTGTTCGATAGCATACTGTAGTTCATGAAGGGAGAAATGTTTGTTGTAGATCTCTTCATTTGCGGAAATGAAGTCAATATGCTCACATTCTCTTAGGATCTTTTCCCGTTGGGAAGAAACCGTTAAATTTGTTGATTTCAATATTTGGCTAGAAGTCTGAGCTAGTTTGTCCGCGATGTCCGCGTATGAAGAATAGACAGTGTCTCCGTCTGACAATATGTGGATTGGTCGTTCGGGGCGACCTTGGATACGTCTGATTTTTCCCCACACTTGGGAAAGAAGAGTGTATCGATTGATTGTGTGAACTAATGGGGTCCAGCTTCTCGCTGATTCTCCACGCTAAGTTTACGGAACACGGCAGTTTCCCTTTTTCAGGCTACTCGGTTCCTGGGGGGACGAGCGTGGCGGAAGGCCCCGTACATCTTTTCACGCTTGTCCATTGCTTCTTGAACCTCCGGGCACCACCAAGGTTTTGGGGAAAAGGTTGAGGGTAAGTATTGAGGAAAGCATGCGACAGCTGCACTCTGAAATTTCTCGTATAGTTGTACGACAAGGTCGCGCTCTGAAATGTCTTCGGAAAGGCCCTCCACATCGTCCCATGCAACATGTGTCGAGTATTCCTCCCAGCTGGCTTTCCGGTAGTTGAATCAAAGCTCCTGTGCGTCGGGATTGTTCGGTCGGTTAGTAAGGGGCGATATGATCACTGGGTTGTGACCACTGTCGTGTGTTGAAGGCAGGACACCCCAAGCAAGTTGGGGTGCTAAAGTGGGGGAGCAGATTGATAAGTCGATGGTGGTTTTCCTTCCGAGGTGATCCAAGTGGGTTGTTCGTCGTTGAGAAGGACCAGGTTGTGAGTGTCTATGGTGTCGGCTATTATCACTCCCCTGGGGTCTGTTCTCACGCATCCCCACATTTCGTGGTAGCTGTTGAAGTCTCCAAGGAGAAGTACGGGATGATGCAGTTGGTTAAGCAGATCAGTCATTAGTGCCTCCGTGAGGTCGTGGTTTCGTGACGAGTAGCAAGATACCACTGCAATTGGTCTCGAGATACATATCTTCACTTCGACAGCTTGGAGTTCCGTTCTCAGAGGAAGGAGGTGATGAGGTATGCTTTGGTGGATCATAAGTTGGTAACATGCTTATGCGAAAATTCTCGTTTGCACCAAGGGAAGCTAAAATCCAGCTCTTCAAATCATATTGTTACCCGATTTATTGTAATGCAATGTGGAGAAAATACTTTCAATATAGCGTGAGGAAATTGACAGTGAGTTATAATGACACATTTAGACGGCTGATGCAGGTCCCTCGCTCGACGTCAGCGAGCAGGGTTTTTGCTGAAAATCAATCAGATCACATCAAGGTACTGTTCCGTAAAGCAGCACACAGCCTTATGACTCGAGTTATGAACTCCCCAAATGAAATTCTCGTTGCAATCTGCTCTGGTGATGCGCTCGCTGCCTCGTCATTGTTAAGGCGATGGAGA
>SDVV010011707.1:0-15745 GCA_016164225.1 Gammarus roeselii | reverse complement strand
CCTAGTTTGGGCCAATAGGCCTCTTAGACGTTCTACTCCAGAACTAACACTCTTGCTACCAAAAGGCAACCTAGTTTGGGCCAATAGGCCTGTTGTTGTCTTCCTACACTTTTAAACACTTGTAAACGAGCACCTTCTCCAAACCAACGGGTGAAGATGATGATCACACCAGCCCAATCGCGTAAAGGGCAAAATTAACCGATCTGGCCAGCCCTGTTAATCTTAGCTCTCTACGCCCGAGACTGCTATACAAGTAGGAACCAAAACATTAATTACATATCAGAATTACAAGACTACGTGGCAGCAATATTTCATTATTACTGTAGCTGCTAAATATTTATGTTGATTTGCACTTTATTTACATATTCTATCTTCGTGTTGTCTCTAGCCAATGCAGTTTTTTCAAAAGACACTTGCAGGGAACATTTGCTACCTCCGATGAGTAAAAAAATTAGTTGGTTTAATTTAATTCGCAAAAAAATATATGTTGGAAGCATTGATTGCAATGCACAGCTCTTTTCTGGACGCTCCGCCGTTCCCCCACGGATTCCCGACCTGCACAGTCTCTGCAAGCGCTCTACGTTTATTCCACTTTAATTTGAGAAGTGACATTCAGCATTGCCTCTCCCCCCATCATGATTGGATTAGTGACTCGAAATGATGGTCCTTCCTCTCCCAGTTCCTCTTCCACGGCTTCCTCCAGCTCTCCCTCTCCACAACAGCAACGACGTAAAAATCAAGAGCAGACTGCGCTGACAGACTCGGTTAAATTTAATAATTCTGTTCTCAACAACGGGAATACACGCCCAAAATTGACTGGGGATGAGCACAGGGTTTCAATCTAAGCATATCCCATTAAATTTATAATTAAAGAAAACAGGCAAATTTGAATTTTATCTATTTACAAAGCGAGGCTCTAATAATGCAGTGTCGTCGAAATGACTGTTGGTCAATAAATTAGTATCCATTTATGGTCCAGAATGGTTGGCATGGTTTATTATTGCATTGGAATTTCCGTAACCCGAAAGCGTTTGTTTTGGCTTTCGGCGACTGTACATCGGAAAGCGAAGCACGAGCGGTGCTTGACAACGAATTGTCGTAGTTGCAAGTCTCCGTAATTGTCCTTACGTCGAGGTCATCTGGGAGCCATTTTGATGATCGCAATTCTTATTGTGACTGTTACCGAGGACCTATGTTAGTGATCGCAGTTCTTATTGTGACTGTTACCGAGGACCTATGCTCGTGATCGCAGTTATTTTGGTGACTGCTACCGAGGACTGATGTTCGTGATCGCAGTTACTATGGTGACTACTACCGAGGACCTATGTTCATGATCGCAGTTATTATGGTGACTGCTACAGAGGATCTATGTTACGGGATCGCAGTTATTATGGTGACTGCTACCGTGGACCTGTATGTTCATGGTCGTCGTTATTAAGATGCTACCGAGGACCTATGTTCGTTATAGAAATTATTATGATGACTACTACCGAGGACCTGTATGTTCATGACAGCAGTTATTTTGGTGACTGCCATCGGGAGTTGAATCCTCATTTTAGGGCAAGGATAATTCAATCGATTTCTGTGTTACCGCTAAATTCTCATATAAAATACATCTTTTCGTGTAGATTGAGCAATCGTTACCGGAAGCAAGACGAGATCCAATGCTATGCAATTATTGCAAGTATTTCGCTCGGTTGATGATCACAGATTACAATGCAAGAGCCAATAAGCGGCGCTTGACTGATGACAACGCCGAGGTTTGCCTTCATTTCAGCATGGAGATGGCTGAAGAATGATACACAACCACCTCAACACTGGGCCGGAGACGAGGATGGAAGCGAGAATCACGGCGTGTTCGGTGGGAGGACACGTTTCAAGCAAACTTGTAGGAACTTTGGTCACAGCTATAATGTCACTTGATGCCTTCCTTGTGACGTAACCAGGGTGTCATTGAGCATAGTCACGTTTCGTTTTTCTAAAAATTTCATGCAGAAATCCATCATAATCATTCATCTGCAAATGATGTTCCCCTGATTTCGTCCTTTAGTCTTCACATTTTCTTCTTGCAATAATTTTTTTTCCGATATTTTCCGATTTTTCCGATTTATGTTTAATCCTAGCTTGATAAGCGGTAGTTAAAGTATGTAATAACAATAATATATAATAACAAAACAGTTTATTCATACACAAGCGGTATGTTATCATTTTCGAACAATAATGTTAAACACGGAAATGAAAAAAAAATACAATGACAAGCAAAGATTTTGTAACTCAGTATCTGGGGCTCTGTGTGAACAGTATTGGAGTTATCTTACTTTCCTAGCTGACTGTAAGAACACGACCCTTTCCGACACATGTCACGACGAAAGAGCTGTCAGGGTGATATTACACTGCTCAATAAATATGCACTGTATCCTGTTGACATAGGGTGTTGCAAATTGACACTGGGAACTTTTATAGAACATCTGGTATGAGTGAGAATTTTCGAATCATGTGCATAGCCTAATTCATTGCGACGGTATGGGCGGGTCAAAGGGAAATGGAGAACCACTGGCATAACAAACAAGCAGGCAAAAAATCCCTATTCGTTTCGCACCCTACGGGGGAGCCTATTATGACTCACGTTACATACATACATAAGCACATGAAGTGTAGAACGCCCACACAACCATACATTAATGTGCACCATTAATCTGAAGCTCGCGTAATGATATGCGATGGCCATCAAGTCGCGTCAGGTGGACAGTACAGAGTCCATCACAACTCGCGTACCCACGGAATGGTATTACTGCAATAAGTCTGTACATAAATGTACTCAAAATTAAATACATATGATGATGGGAACACACAATTGAGATGCATGTGATGACGGGTCAGGACCGCATAGTGTTCATCACATCGTGAAACCGAGTAAGTGAGCCCGTGAGTGACCGGTAGCGTACACCTCACTTTTTTAGCTAAGTATCAGCTGAGCTGAGTATCAGCTGAGTATCAGCTGTTTGGAACATGACGGGAAACAGGAAAAATAACCGAATATGTTTAAAGTCCATAATGAATAAATGTTATATCATGATAACAAATAGTATTGCGATCATACATACTTTTTTTGTAACGTAATTGGTTGATTATCTGCCTGATACGTTGAGTAACAAAGGTTGTCAAGTTATGTGTGGGTGTGAGTTAGAGAGCCACAATCGAACATGCCTGTGTGATCTGGCCCGGGAAAATTTAAAGTGACGATGTGCGAGGAGATCTTTGACGTTACGTGACGTTAAATTACTCGCTTTACGGAAGTACGAAAGGTGCACTAATGAATCTCATTATAAATTCCACAATCGCGGCTAAAAAAAATGGTGCGTTCAGAGGAGAGTATAGAAATGGTTCAATGGGGTTACACTATCCAATGCTCGTGTGTCCTCATCACAGACAGATACAGACACTAGGCCGAAATCCTGCAGCAAGGGGGGTGGCCGACGGCAAGGCGCACCTCACACTTGCACGCCTTAGCTGTTTTGCGCTGGCTGCAGAGGGTCCGGCCGGAGACTCCGCACCACATCCTCCGGATCATGAGTGCGGTTCGAGGTCAGTGTCGGCAGCAGGGCCCAACAGCGTGATTGGTTTACCCCTGCCGCATCATGACTACTTCCCGCTCTCCCCCCTCCGCCAACGACAATCCCGTCTCTCAACGATATGCCTAGGGCGGAAAAGCACATCAAGGCAGCGTCAAAACTCATCCGATCACTATCATTCTCCACTCACGCCTATCCAGTACACGCTCTCTCGCTACCTCCACACTCACGTCTCTCCTTCCCAACGCCTGCTTCACACCATCCATCAACTCAAACTTCGGTCTCCCTCTAGGCCTACGTCCACTCGCCACCTTTTTTCTCCCTTCATCCATCCTCACCATGTGCCCAAACCATCTCAGAACACGCGAATCAACTCTGTCCTCTAACTTCTCCACCATCCCCGTTCTGATGCGAACCACGTCGTTAGTGAACCTGTCTCTCAGCGACACTTCAGCACTGCTCCTCAAACATTTAATCTCGAAAATATTCAACCTTCTTCTCTCCTCTGCTCTCACCCTCCCGAATCTCAGCGCCGTACAGTACAGTTCGCACAACGACACCCTCATACAGCCCTCTCTTTGCTTTCATACCAAACAAGTGTTTACAAGTATTTACAAGTGTATGAAGACAACCATAGGTCTTTTGGCCCAAACTGGGTTGCCTTATGATAGTAAGAAGGTAAGTTCTGAAGTAGAACGTCTTAATATAGCATCTTGTGTCGGTGTATTTTCTGTTTTAATAGATCAAGAAAGTTAAAGTTTGTTGAAGGAAATAACATTTAACAATGATTCTCGAAACAACTCAAATCAGCGCCTGAAGATAAGCCACCGACTAGATCAACACCCACGGTGTTGATCTGAGATTGTACATTTTAATTCCTCGAACACCGAAATTCAACAAGAAGGTACCAATGCCGGCCACCTTATTTACCGTGCTAGTTCCAGTGCCTGGCATTAATTTAACCGTATGGGTGTCAATGCCGAACATCATTTTTCCCGAATATACTGGTGAAAGTGCTATAGATGGGAGCTATTTAGCGGCGATTTTGGTCGAATTTATCGAGCCGTGACTTAAAAGTTTCGATTGTATCGCTGTTCACAACTTCAGCGGAAAGTCTGTTCCAATCTTCGACAACCCTATACGTGAAGAAATTACGCGTGATATCGAGTGTGAAACGCTTGCCAACAATTTTGTATCCATTATTCCTGGTCACTCCGTTCGCATCTAAAGTGAAAATGCTTGCTCGCTCGACGTTTTCCTTACCCTTCATAATCTTCTACACTTCGATCATGTCACCTCTGACTCTACGTTTCTCTAGCGAATAAAGGTTGAGTTCGCGCAGTCTCTCTTCGTACGATTTATTGCTCAGCGAAAGGATTATTTTGGTAGCTCTACGTTGGACCTTCTCTAATTTAATAATGTCTTTTCTGAGGTATGGGGACCAGAATTGGACGGAATACTCAAGGTGCGGTCTAACAAAGGCAGTGTATAACTTGCGAATACTATTTCTGCTCTTGTATGAGATTGTGCGGGATATCATGCCTAACATTTTATTGCCTTTTTTGGCTGCATCGTTACATTGCTTGTTACTTTTCAAGTCGTTACTAATTATGACTCCTAGATCTCTCTCTTCAGTGACGGGTATCGTTTGTTTCCGGACATTGAATATTCGTGTTTAGGGTTTTGGTGACCAATGCGCATAACTTTACACCATTCAACAGTTTTATTCAAGTCTGATTGGATTTGCTCACACTCAATTTTGGTTTGCAAACGTCCTGCAGCTCATTACGCTCTTTTGTACCGCTCTACGGGGAAGTCTGCATTAACTTCGCGTTGGGACTCCGGTGGAACATGGGAGCAACAACTACTACTACTACTACTACGCTCTTTCGCGCCCCCAACACTTTACACCCCTCCTTCACTCGTGACTTCACCTCAGTTTCCACTAATTCAGTCTTCTCCACATGGGAGCCCAGATACTTATAACACTGAACTTCTTCCAAAAACTCTCCATTTAGGAGAACACGAATTCTGCTCGCATTGACAGTCCTCGAGCATCTCATTACTTTACTTTTAGCCACGTTCACTCGGAGCTCCCTCCTCTCACACACTACCGAACTCAGACACTAGCCTACATAGCTTCTCCTCTGAATCCGCAACCAGGGCCGTATCATCCTCATATAGCAACTGGCTCAGCTGCCAGCTCCGCCCATTCGCTTCCAACAGCTCCAAGCCACGATCCAGCTCACAATCGTTCCCCTCCCTGACCACTCCATCTAAATAGATATTGAAAAGTCAGGGATACATCACGCAGCCTTGTCTCAGTCCCACTTTCACTGAGAACCAATCATTCACCTCGCTTCTCACTCTGGCACATGATCGGCTGCCAACATAGAAACTCTGCACCGCTTTCAACAAATGTCCGCCCACTCCATACAAACGCAACACCCTCCACAGCGCTTCCCTGTCAATCCATTCGTATACCTTCTCCTGATTCATGAAAGCCCAGAACACGTCCTTTCCCTTTGCAAGTTACTTCTCACAGATCTGTCTCGCTGCAAAAATCTGATCGGCGTACCCTCTACCACTCCTATAACTACCCTGTTCCTCTCCAAATGCGCAGTACGTACAGTCTCTAATCCTTTTGGTCAGCACTCTCCCGCACAACTGACCAACCACACATAACAGACTGATGATACCTCTCGAGTTGCACCTCTCTGTTTTATCTCCTTTGCTCCAATAAAGCGGAACAATGCAGACACTACGCTACTCAATTGATAGCACGCCTGCCCCAAAACTTAAGTTCTAGTGACCTCATCAACCATTCGACAATCGTTATAAACCCTTTTTCAGGCACTCGGTCGCAACGCCATCCAAACTAGGCGCTTTACCTGCTTGCATCATCTCCACCGCCTCCTGCACCTTTCCCTGGTTTTGTCCGCCACAAGTCTCTCTCCCAAAACTGGCATCCGAGCACCACCACCCACAGCAATAATGTCAGCCTCTCTGTCACCTCGACATCAAACAACTCACCTCTTCCGCACATCACCCATTCCCCAGCAACAACTGGCCGTTATCTGTCACCACCTCCTCCTTTTTCTGTCTCTCCCGCTCTCACCCTCTTCACCTCTTTCCAGAACATCCTTTTGTTCTAATCAAAATTCTGTCACAACCGTCTGCCCCACCTGGCGTCAGCGTCCCTTATAGATCTCCTCCCCACCCGCTTCACTTCGCTTGTCATCTCTTTATAGCTGGCATATGCCACCACCGACTTCACCGGCAACCACTCTTCAAACGCTTCTCTTTTCCGTGCCACTGCAAGTTTAACCTCCTCGTTCCAACACTCGCAACCTTTCCTTCTGCACTCGCCCAAACGGGGCGCACCACACACATTCTTCGCACATCTCAGAAACGTATCTCTTAACGTCTCCTATTCTCCCTCCAAATCTCTCGGGTCCTGTCCTCTCACATTGTCATACTCTTCTCTCAGCGCTTGTTGGAACTCCTCAGCTCTGCTTCTCACATTCAGTTCACTCACTTTCACTACCTCTCTTCCACTTCCTACTCTTTTGTTCCGTTCCACCTCTGCTCCACTTTAAATCAACCTTCCACCAGCAGATGGTCAGACACTCCTCCACCCTCCCCTCTCAACACCCGCACATCCAGCAGCCTCCCCACCACTTTCCTCCATATCAGCACAAAATCCATCAGCGCTCTGTCCACCACTGCACCACGGGCCATCCTTACCCATGTGTACTCGTGGATATCTCGCTGCTTGAACAATTTGTTCCCGACGACCAACTCCTGCTCCTTACACAGACCTATCAGTTTTTCTCCACTGTCATTTCTATCGGGAACGCCATACCTTTCTATCACATTTTCCACCACTGCATCTCTAACTCTCGCAATAAGGTCACCCAGTACAATTACATTGAATTGACCTCCTAAACTCTCAATACACTCACTCGGATCAGTCCAGCATTGCTCCCTCTCCTCCTCACTCTTTTCGCTACCGGGATCATATAGACTCACAAATACCCATATTTCTATGTCTAACTTACCTTTCACCCACATCAATCTTGAGGACACCTCCTTCCACTTGGGTACGCTACTAGCCAACTAGCCACCAGACTTTCTTCCACTTACCACACCTAACTCACTTTCTCCCCTGCCTTTCAATTTCGTCTCACTCAGCCCCAACACATGAAACTTCATCCTCACAAACATCTCCCCTATCTCCCTCCTCTTTGCATCATTTGTACTACAGCAACGCACATTCAGCTACCCCAACAATAGGGTTCAGAGAGGCGTGAGCCTCTTCTCCCCCCGCTCGTCTTGCCGTCTGCGAGGAAGGGTTTTAAAGAGAAAGGGATTCCTAGCCCCTTCGCTTGGCTCCTTTTCGTCGCCTTTTACGACACGCAGGGGTTACGGTAGCACGATTTTACTCCCGGATAAGCGGCGCCCTTTTAGTCGCCTTCTACGACAAGCGGTGGATACGGTAGCAAGATTCTGGCACCCCGGCTACAAGACGTTTGTCCTCATATGCAAAGATAATTTATTTCACGGACAGAAACGTGCGAAGTCTAAGGGATAGAGCAAGCTGGGGGAAATTACAGTATTCGGCAGTAGTGCAGACATGTTTGAATTAAGTTACTATTTGTTCGAAGACAAATGCAAAGAGAAGTCTAAGAAACATAGTATGTGGAGTTATGTTTGTGTTTTGTTGACAAGGTGATAGTGTTGATGCTCTGCGCGAGTTGGATATATCGTTTTTCATTATCAGTTTCATGTTATTCGTCACCAACTGTTCCATTCTGCCAGCCCCTGATTACGGGTCGGCAACAGAGCGGTACAATTTTACTGAAAAGAAGATACGGTGGCTGAATTTTTAATATCGCTGGTAGATTATTGAAACCATTTAGACCTGAAATAGTGAATGCTTTGGTACAAGTCTGTCAATATTGTTTTTATTCAGTGTTTATTGTTGATGGGCCGCCTTTTCAATTGACAACACAATACCGTTTTAGCAGGAAAGCTTGTTCTGAATTTTAAATAATCCTATTGCTTCACTGAGCTTCCGTCATTTATGGATGTTCAACAACCCAAATTCCTCTAGAATAGGCGTACGTGATCGCTCTCGCTAAAGTTTTGTTATCAAGAAGTATTTTTGCTCCCATACAATGACCAACAAAATTTTCGGGATTCTCCGTGTATATGCTTTGGACCCCAAAATAATGCGCTGTTTTTTATTTGTATTAACTTTAGGCCCATTTGAAGAATACCAATCCTTTATGTGGGTGGACGCTGTTTCTGCATCCTTCTCCGGCTTTTCTAATTCGCTTGCTGGCCTAATGAAGAGCAATTGTACATCGTCAACACATAATGCCATTCTGGTAGTGTCCAGAGGATTTTCACAGTGTATGTCATTGAAAAATAGAAGGATAAAAACCCAGTACGGGAATCGATCCTGATTGATTCCCGTACTCCTGGAACCGATCTCTGTGATAGCTGTCAAACCATGATACGTGGATGTACAGTCGCAACAGTTATTGCAATAATATGTGACTTACAATGCAAAATGCTTTAGAGAAGTCCAGCATCACGAGTAATGATTGATTGTTTTCCTCTATAGCTTTGCACACGAGTTAGAAGATTTTCTGTAGCGCGTCTTCAGTAGAGGTATTTCATCTTTTTGCAACTGACAGCCATCGATCAGGCTTATCTCCTGTAGGTAGTCAAGAAGTTGACGAGCAAAAATCTCCAAGATTTTTGAAGTTGCTGGTGGGAGTCATATGGGTCTATGGTTTGAGGGGTCGTTATCACCCTCTTTTTTCATTGATAACTGTGATAAGCCCGTGTTCCCAATTTTCAGGGAAGGTATTTGTTGCAATGGATGTGTTCAGAGTACACTAACACTACAGGGTAAAAAGGATAATTTGATACGTGACGTTAGAATAACGTGGTCTGACGTCATAGCCCCGCCCAACCTGCCAGTGACGTCACTGAAGCAATACAGCGAATAGTGGCATATCCAGGCTAGTAATTTTAGGCTCGAAATTTTTGTGTATTCAAGTAGTTTATTTTTATTTAATATATTTAAACAGGCCATCATCTTGAAGAACAGATCTACAATCTCTTATATTTGTAACAATTTTCGAGCAAATTCATATCAGTTGGTTAGAACAAAGTAGTTTATGAAGGTAAGAAAACTGGTTGTCTCAGATGGCTGAAATAACATGCTGATACTTTGTTTACTTTTCGTGTGTGTGTTTCTTGAGTAAAAATTTTGATGTTTTACTTTTCGCACATCGGACAGTAGAGATAATTGTTAATCTAAGGAGATCGGAAGTATTTTTTGACGAAATCCAGTATATTTTATTTTGCAGTTATCGAATTTAGGACTCCAATATTCTTTTATTGTTGTATAAATCTGGAAGCAAGGCGTTCTCTATGTCATTTTCAAAGAAACTCATCAAAATGAGCCGAGCACCTTTGCGATTTTTTCAATTAAAGACATCCTGACGGCCTGTAGCCAGTAGCCACCGTTTCCTCATGGTTTCAGATTTAGAAAACCTAAAAAAAAAAAAAAAATTGAGAGACAACCCCGGTTCTTACAACCGTGCGCTGCACAGCATGGCATAATGAAACTAGTTGCTTTAAGAGTTTAGGTCACAAATAAATGACGGAACACCGAATAGCCGTTTTGGTACTAGCAACACCAAACAAGCGATCACGCGGAGGCTGCAATAGGTAAAAATAGTTTGTAATCAAATTAACAGCATAATTAGCTGCAGGTGATAATTTATTCGGTTTAACCTGTAGGTTTAGTGTACCCTAGATGTGTTGATGAGCAACTGGATATATGGAAGAAGAATTTCTACCCCGACCTTGAGGCACTTTAACGCTATGCCATCGTTCACACAAAAATTTATATCTTAAGTGATCACAGAGCTTACCGAGCTCGATGACCACGTTTGGTCGTTCATGGTGGATAAGTCATTATGAGAGGGAACTATGAACCGAGTTGGCTATGCATTGCCTGTGTTTCGTGTACCACCGAGGAAATTGTTTTGTGTTCGATCATTACCTCTTTGTATGCGTGCTTCCCAATGTTAGCTTTACAGAATTTTACGACATTTTTGGTTTCTTGTGGGGCATAATGTTTAGAGGATGTTCCAAATCTGTTTTGGGTTGTTTTCGGCTTTTTAAATTTACCAAAATCTCTCTTTGCTTTGCCTGATAGCCTTTTGCACGTTTCCTCAGCGATTAATAAACCACTCGATAGACATTTAAAACACGTTATTCATCTGCTAAATCTGTAATATTTGCGTCGGTGTTGTCTTTTTCAGCGTTTTTGTTTGCTTGGCCTTTCAGAATGCTTCGAAAATATTTAGGGTTTGTATTTCCCGATTGAGTTCAAGAGTCATCGAGCTGACTGAAAGTCGTGTTATAGTTTCTTTGTGACTATTGGTGTTATTGTGTCGAGGGCTACTGAGAACGGGCCTGTGGAAATGGCCGATTGAATATGCACATCGTCGGTATTACGCATAATGTCAAGCGATGAAACTCTGTTCCATAACTCTTGTTGCAGCGAGTTTCGTGAGTAGTTTGCATCGGTTCTATACGTCAGGATGACGAGTTTCACTTTCGTACAGCGATCAGACAGCTCGTTCTTTGTTATGTGGTCGGCAAGATACTCAGACACTGGTGTTCAGGACGGACGATTGATTGTTCGTGATTATCAGATCGAGCAATGAGCTAAATTCTTATGTGATTCTAGTAGGCTCCTCAAAGAGTTGTCCTAGTTTCAGTCTTTTCATTTTTGGGCACAATTTATTAGGTTTTAACCGATTGGCGTTGAAATCTCATATAACTTAAATATTATTTTTCACAGTAGCTGCTGTCCGGAGATTGGATTCAATATAGCTGAATGACTGGTTACTGGCGATGGGTGGCCTGTAATCCAAACATCATAAATTTTGCCTCCGCTCAAAACCGTTATCAATGTCCAGGTTATATGCCATATTTCTCATTAATACAGGCGCCGTCTCTTTTTACCTTGGTCGTTTTTGAACAGTTCGTACAGGTCTACCTGAATCAAGTTGCTGTCCAGGTTTGGTACCAGTCATGTCTCGATGAGACGACCAATATCAACATCTTCATCAGTCGGCATTAGTTTGATCTGGTCTAGCTTATACAATAGACTTCTCACATTTGTGTTTTATTCGTATGTGGTCTTTGGCATGATAACCTTGTCGCCTGGCTCACGCGGGGCGCAAATGCCGTCTATTCACACTTGTTCGGGCGCACTATGATGACTATTACAGAGATCTATATTGCATTTGTCAATGACCGTGGTGCTACCTGTGATAAAGTCCTGGCTATCGGGGACGCTGCAATGCTCGTCCTCTGCGCAGATTCAGGAGTCAGGTTCATCATACAGGGCGGTCAATTTGATGGAGCAGTAGTTTCTCCTATTACGTGTTCTATTGGTTTTGGGGGGCTTTCAGGAGTTAGTGCATGGGGACAAGTGCACTGAAATGACTGTCATTTGGGTGAATGAATACCTTGGTAGCTGACTGGTTGTTATTTAAGCGTAGCTTGATTAGCCTTATTGTTTTATTGATGAAGCAGTCTTCCTGAACAATGTCAATCTGATGCAGCAGAGCATTGCTCTGCATTGTGGGGATCATGTCTCCCAGCGTTTCATTGCAGTCGTTGTAACCGTTTTTTAGGGATATGACCCAATAGCAGTCCATGTTTATGTCGGCCTCCTTTCATGCGGCGCTCTGTAACGAGACAATGACTAGTTTGGGATCATTACCAATTTGTTATTGACAAAGGGCATGCATCAGGCAATCACCATCTGTGGGGTTGATATTAACTGTAGTTTCAGATTAATTAGGAGTCTAGTGTTATCATCGTTTTCGTGAATATGTAGATTTTTATATCCTGTCTCCGTGTTTGGTTGTGAGTTCCCAATGTTAGATAAAATTGTATTCCTGCTCGCGGCCCGCACAGTTGAGACCCAAGTCTGACTGGGGGCGTGCTTGCAGAGAGGTCCATTCTTGACCTGAGTAGTTATGATGGAAGGTCAATGACCGTATTTTGTAAATTGATATTGCTGTCGTGTAATTTTGAATTCAATGTGGCAAGCAGAGCTGAGGCAATCCAGCAGGAGTTCAATGAGGAATATAGTAATGTGAGAGGGCAAGGCCTAGGTAATGTCACGGAAGAATGGGAGACGTGCTGAGATGCATTGTTGATATTACCGAAAAACATATGTGATGGAGGCCGTTTGAGCGGGTGCAAGAGGAAGGATTGCGAGTGATGGAGCAAAGAGGTGAAACTGGCGGTGGCGCAGAAGATAAGAGCCTCCGAGTAGGGGTGCAAACGTGGTCGGTGGTGGCCTATGACAAGCACAGAGAAAGAAGAGAGGTGAAGCAGATGGTGAGGAGAGCTAAGGGAGACTCTGATGCTTTAGGAGTGTTTTTTTGGTTGTGGCAAAATTTTGACAACACAAAAGATGTTCTGAAAAATGGTAAATAGAGTGAAAACGGAGACCTGGAAGCAGCTAGGGAGGGAGGCTAAAAGAAGTAATCGGTTGTTGTTTGAGAGTGGTGGTGTACGAAAGATGTGGGCGGAGTATTTTGGGACGTTGTTGTATGTTGAGGATGTCAAAATGGCCGACAATGTTGATGTGGGTGGTATAGTGCCCGATATCTGGCTTTGTGAACAAGTGTTGTGGCTGAAAGAGGCAAGGAAAGACATTGGATTTGGCGGGGTTACGACTAAGTATCTAGATGAACACGCATGGAGTAACGATAATCGAATAGATATCAAGGAACTGAATCTTGTTTAGTCACGGGCATGGTGCCGATTGAGAGGCGCAGTGCTTGCATTGTTTCGCTGATTAAGGGCAAAACAGATAAATATTAGTGCAGTAACTCAAGAGGTATCAGTTTGTTGTGTGATGCCGGTAAATTTGTACCAGTTAGTGCTTATCTAAAGGATTAGAGACAGTTCTGATGGTGAAATGGACGATTAACAGTGCGCTTGAAGGTGTAGTAGAGGGTGTGCCACCCGTATTTTTTTCTGCCAGACAGATCTGTCTAGAAGTATCTTGGAAAGGAAAAGTAAGTAATCGACAAGAAGGCTTTGTAGAGCGAGTTGCGTTTGTTTTGAGATGATGGAAATTTGTTGAAAGCGGCTCAGAGTTGGAAGAAGACCACGTGTGTTTGGTTTCTAGTGAGAGTGGGACTAAGAAAGACTGCGTTTTGTCTTCCTGGTTGTTCAATCTTTACATGCATGGAGTGTCGGGGGTGTTAATGAGATTGTTAGGAACAAATGGGCGGATTTAAAGTTGAGTCAGTTTCTGTTTCCAGATAATGCGGTATTGGGGATAGATTCTGAGGAGAAATCGTCTATGCTAGCTTCGGAGTTTGGGTAACAGTGTGAAAGGAAGGAGCCTCGAGTTAACGTGGGTAGAAATACAGTATGGAGACGGTCGTCGAATGTCGATGCGACAAAAATAAGTGTCCTCCTAAATGGAAGGTTATTGGAGGAATTTTAATGTTTTAAGTGCAGGAGCTCTAATGAGGAGAAGCTTGAACCAGGGTAAACTGAGGTGAAGCCTCGAATGGAAGAAGGTTGTCAAGAGCCGAGTGCACTGAAGAGTGTAATGAGTTTAGAATGTTACGTACGGATGCGGAGAATTGTATGAGGGGTTGTTGTCCCAACATAGCTTCACGTGGTTAATACATGAGGGACGAAAACGGAAGAGAGAAGAAGTTTGAATATTTCCGACTTGACATGATTGAGGGGCATGGTTGGTGCGATGCTGAGAGATTGGATCAATAATGACGTTATTCGAATTAGAATGAGGATGGTGAGGAAGGTAGATGACAGAGTAGATTCACGCGTTCGGAGGTGTTTTGGGCAGATGGTGAGGATGGATGATACGAGATTGATGCAGAGGGTGATGGAAGCGGAGGTTTGAGGACGTAGGCTTGAAACAGACGTTAGGAAGGAAAGACATAAGTGTGGATAAAGCAAGAAAGCCTGCAGTGCATCGACCCTGATGTGCTTTCCCGCTTTTGGCATCTTTTTGATGAGTTCAATGGACGTGGGAGGAAGGGCTCAGAAAGGGGTATATCATCAGAAGGGAACACTGTCGGCTCTACTGCTGACCCTGATCTCTGACTTCACTCTTGATCTGAAGTCCATGTTGCGCGGTTGTGGCCGAACCCTATGGCGTTTACGGGTTCGATGTTTGAGCGCATGAAAGAGTGTGAGGTGCGCCTTGCCCTCAATCATTCCCTACTCATTAAGATTCAGCCTTGCTTCTGTGTATGTACCTCGATCCTGATCACCGTGCTACAGATACAGACACTAGGCCACATCCCCCAGAAAGGGGGGGGGGGCGACGGCAAGGCGCACCTCACACCCTCATACGCTCACACTCACACAACTTAGCCCTTTTGTGCTCAAGGGTCTGGCCAGTACCCCCTCAACATACATTCTGGGTCACGAGTGCAGTCCGAGAATCCGTCGTCAGCAGCAGGGCCCGACAGTTTTCACTGGTTTACCCCCGCCGCGTCATAATGGTTGTGCCCCCCCCCCCCAACCACGACCATCCCGACAGTGGGGTGACAAGGGCGGGGAAGCACATCAGAGCATCTTCAAAATCAATCATTCACAACCATTCTCCACTCACGCCTGTTCATTGCACGCTCTCTCACCACCTCCATATTCATGTCTCTCCTTCCCAACGCCTGCTCCACACCATCCATCCACCCAAACTTCGGTCTACCTCTAGGCCTGCGACCACTCGCCTCCGCATTCATCACCCTTTTCACCAATCTCCCTTCATCCATCCTCTCCATGTGCTCGAACCATCTCAGAAAACGCGAATCCACTCTGTCCTCCAACTTTTTCACCATCCCTGTTCTGTTTCGAACCACGTCGTTGGTGATCCGGTCTCTCAGCGTTACTCCAGCCATGCTCCTCAATCATTTCATCTCGAATACATTCAACCTTCTTCTCTCCTCTGCTCTCACCTCCCAAGCCTCAGCTCCGTAGAGCACAGTTGGGACAACAACACCCTCATACAGACCTCTCTTTGCTTCCATCCCCAACGTCCTACAGCATTACACTCTTTAGTGCTAGCAAAC
>SDVV010011706.1:0-14600 GCA_016164225.1 Gammarus roeselii | reverse complement strand
AAACCAGTTCCGGCCCCTAGGCCCCCCGCCCTCCCCCGTTTCTGCGCGCACCCCCGTACGCTCGGTGAGTCAAGGTGCATGCATCGCGTCCTACCCCGGTGAAATGTGAAATGTTATGTGCAAATTCCCGTAGACCGGACAAAATTGCGTTTTGCGCCTATATATACTACTCCTGCCCTACCCACAGCTTTGATTAGTTTGAAAACAAAGGATGGTATAAAACTCGTGAGAGCCTTGTTCGACCAAGGGCTCAGAGGTCCTACATCGAAAAAGAAATCTTGAGCGATGATGACACTACATGTCGACACACCACCCTGACAATTGACGGTTTCAACAGCAAAGGAACTGAAGAACGGTATGACATACAGAATGGCAACGTAGAAGTGTTGACACATGAGAACATCTCCATGAAAATGATTGAAGTTGACACTTTAGCTGAACGGCTTGACATGAGTGGAGTCAGTGAACTAGCCACTTGCCTCAAAGTCATGGGAAGCACAATGGCTGACAAGTTTGAAAATACAGTCCACTACCCAGTTGATATGCTCATTGGAGCAGATCATTACTATGATTTTGTTTTCCTGAAGAACAGGATGAAGGAATAACAATAATATCTTCAAAGTTAGGAGACCTACTGTCAGGTCTCATAAAGGAATTTCAAGACAACACTAAAATCAATGTGATAACTGCACTTAAGGTAGCAGTGTCAGACAAATGAACAGAAAAGGATGTTGACCTATTTTGGTGTTTGGACACAATAAGGATATCACTGAAAGAAGTACACCCGGATGATAAAGCAGCTCTTGTGCAATTCATCAACAGCATCCGATTTTCAGAGGGCATGCATGTGGCCAGATTGTCATGGAAGGCAGCTCATCCCACACTGCCACTCAATTATCAGTTAGCCCAAGGAAGGGTGGTGAGCAATCTAAAGCGTCTGCTGAAAGAACCTGAACTGTTAAAGCACTGTGACAGTGTTATGCAAGAGCAACAACAAAAAGGATTCACCGAAAGAATAAGTGACATGGAGCCACCAGAGGCATGCCCCTACCTACCTCACCACGCTGTGGGAAAGGATTCTCCAACGACACCGTTGCGGGTGTTTTTTGATTGTTCAGCATAACCACGTAATGATGCGGTGAGTTTGAATGATTATTTGTACCCAGGACCATCCATGGTCCCAGAGTTACCTCAGATTTTGATGCGATTCAGATTGGGGTCACTAGCTGCCTGTTCTGACATTGAAAAGTCATTCTTGATGGTAGGTTTGGATGAACAGGACAGAAGCTTCACGAGATTTGTATGGCCCAAAAATCCCATGAATCCTGACAGCCCCATAGACACCTATCGTTTCAAAGTCATCCTTTTTGGAGCCACTTGCTCATAATTTATCTTGGATGCAACAACTGACCACCACTTAGAAAAGTGTGATAGACAAAAGGACATAACAGACAAGATCAAAAGAAATATCTATGTCGACAGTTTATTAGTAACTGCATCAACAAAGACAGAACTACATGAATTCTACAGTTCATCCAAGAATATTCTGGGTAGTGCTGGGCTCAACATCCGTGAATGGGCCACCAATGACCCAGAACTCAAGGAACTGACAGAGAAAGAAGGCGAATCAGATGCCAGAACCATTGTTCCCGTTTTAGGACTCAGATGGGACACTGTCCAGGACACCTTGATGGTAGCTCCTAGAGAGTTAGAATCAGGTAAACCAACAATGAGAATCATTCTCCGTGGATTAGCTGCACAATTTGATCCTCATGGATTATTGACTCTATCACCATCATGGCCAAGTTCCTAATGAAGGAAATATGGCAGTCAAAGGTAGACTGGGAAGAGGATCTCCCAGAAGCTATTGCAATCAAATGGGAAAAATTGAAGGGAGAGTTCACCAAGATGAGGAACATACCTGTCAAGTGCAACTCTGAGATAGGGAAATCAATGGCCCTACACACCTTTGTTGATGCTTCCACATTAGCATATTGAGCAGTTGTGTACGAAGTCAGTGAAGATAAGGCCACATTATTGATGACAAAAGGACGGATTGCACCCGAGAAGACACTTTCAGTTCCCAGACTGGAGCTGACAGCAGCACTACTTGGAGCAAGGCTCACTAAACATGTATGGGAAGCCGATGGAAAGGAAGTAAATTTTGAAGCCATACACATGTGGTCAGACAGTCAAGTGGCACTGAGCTGAATACATTCAACAGGTTCATTAGAAGCTTACATGCAGAACAGGAAGACAGACATCAAGAAAATTCTTCCCAACGCTAATTGGCATTATGTTCATATAGATCAAAACCCAGCTGACTTGATAACTCGAGGAATCAACCCGAGGAAGCTCAAGTCGAGCCACATGTGGTGGCATGGGCCAAAGAATACAATGGAACTCCAGGAGTGGGAAAACTTTCCTGCACAGGTGCAAAGTGTGACACTAAATACTGCAGAAGTGCTTCCACCACCAGAGTCTTTCCTACTATCAGTAGCCAACAGATGTAGCACTTCCAAAAAAATAATAACCACCTTTGGGTGGGTAAAGAGGTACATTGAGTGTCTGAATTTGAATTCGAGAAACCAAGGTACGAACAATAGAAGGTCAAAGAAACAAGCTAAAGAACAAAAATTGACACTCAATGAGATGGAATGGGTCGCAGATAGGGTAGTAAAAGAATTCCAAAGGGAGAAGTTTGCGGAGGAGATAAAATTCGTTCGCAAACCAGGTTCCAAGGGTATCACTCCATCAATGAAGTAGTTAAATTTAAGCATCAAGGCTGACAAGCTAGTGGTGGTGAGCAGGATCACAGAGGCCGAGATTGAGGACTCTGCGAAGAATCCAATCCTGCTACCTACCAAACATAGAATCACATAAATTATAATTGAAGACGAACACAATGTCAAGCACCACATGGAAATGAATCACGTCGTGGCCTGCCTGCGTCAACGATAGTGGATCCCCAAGGTTAGGCAAAAAAACAAGAAAGCAATAAGGAATTGCATGCAGTGCAGAAGAGAAAGTGGGACACACTACCGTGGACCACCAACCCCTCTCCTTCCAGGTTACAGGGTGAGTCAATCTCGTCCATTCGCTGTAACAGGTGTGGACTATGCCGGTCCGCTCTATGTGACAGAAGGGACACGAATCGAAAACGGTACATTGCACTCTACACGTGTGCATCCACCAGGGCAGTAAACTTGGAGGCTGCTAAGGATCCGTCTTCAGAAGCCTTTTTGAGAACTCTTCAACGGTTTTCTGCTCGTCGCTCCTATCGCCGAATGTTAACTCGTGACAATGGATCGAACTTAGTGAGCTCCGCAAAAAATACTCCAGAGTTGGGAGGAACATCACAGGGTTCGGAGCACTCTGAATCAAAACAAATGCAAGTGGTATTTCAACCCTAGCAGGACCCCTTGGTTCGGAGGCTTCTTCGAGAGGATCGTGAAGATGGTCAAGCTTTGTCTACAGAAAACGTTACACAGAGCCATGGTGACGGAAGAGGAGCTACACACCGTACTCTGCGAGATAGAAGCGGACCTCAATAATCGTCCGCTAATTTCTATCTCCGACTCAGTTGATGATTATCAACCCCCCAGCTGATGCTCGGATATCATCTAGACAGCGCGCCAATGGCAACACTGGACCCGAAGGAAGAGCTAGTTCCCTCCATTTTCAAAGCAAAGCTTCTAACACGACGTCAAAGGGATGTCCTAAAGATTCTGCATCGTTTTCAGACAAGGTTTAGAAACGAATACCTAACCATACTGCGGCATCATGCCGTGGATGCCAGGCAAATCGTTGCACCAAAGGTGGGTGACATAGTTCAGATCCACGACGAGGGCCCCAGACTGTTATGGAGTCTGGAAAGGATCATCGAGACCCACGCAGGTGAAGACGCTCACGTAAGAAGCGTGAAACTTAAAACTCGTGGAGGCACCATCAGTCGACCGGCAACTCTGATGTACCCACTAGAGATGCAAGCGGTGGAACCCATTAAGAGTCCACCAGAGTCGCAGAGTCAAGACTCGACGTCGCCTCACCAATTAAGCACCGAGCGCGGAAACGAAGCGCATTGCACCGTCAACGGCACCAGTGACATTCCCATTCCCACAGGTGCAAACGAGGCAAACGCTGCCCTACCGTTCGGAAGGCAGCCTTGACCGCTCGTCGGCGAATCGTTACTCAGTTATAATAAGTGCCAATACGCCTTCTTCTTAGATGGGAGTGTGTGGGAAACATTTCTCATGCCCTGCCAACTGAGACATTCCATTGCAAACCTATGGTTGTATTCGATTCGTAGAAGAAGTCTGGCCGTCATCGGTTGGCATTCTTGAGGGGGGGGAGGGTAGAAACCCCCACTCCTTCCATTGCCGGTCTGTCAACCACTGTGTTTGATTCCTTCCTCTTGAATCATACTAGACGTGTAAATAAATAAGATGGAAGTAATACATGTCAACGAGAATGAAGTAATGCAAATCAGTAACGTTGAAGGTAAATCTCTACGAATGAGATAATGAGGTCTATTTTAGTGCAATAGCTATATATAATCTTTGGAGTGGAAGTGTTAAACCGTAGTGGGAGCAAAGTAAGCGGGTAGGCCGTACCAAGCGGCCGCTAGATGGCGTGTTGCCACCGAGCGAGTTCCCCGAATCCGGGGAGTACTTTTTTGAAAATCAGTGAACCATGCAGACGTGAGTGACAAACTCCGACCAAGCGGATAATGTCTCCAAGAATGTTCCCAAATACTTCAAAGCAAAGCTAAGTTTTAGATTAAGACTTTTTCCGACTAGGATATTAATACAGTGACGTAGTGATAGTTGTAAACTAACCTACTATGAGGAAGGCAAAAAAGGTAGTTAGTTATAGAAACATAGCGACTCTTACAACTCAGTGAGCAACAGCACCCCCATGTTTTTCCCTTCATGATGGCCGCGCTCATTTGACCATAAAATAAGGTAAAATGTCCTTTGATAATGCTAATAAACTACAAAGGTTACAGTCTGAATTCCGTGGTCACAAATAGGATTGAGTTTCATAACATGGTTAAGATCAGTATTTAAAACGAATGTAATGAAGTTAACTTAAAACCGGTCGGGTAATAAAAGAAAGTGCTGGAGTAAATATTGACCACAGAGGGGGTTGGCAGCGTGTTTTCGGAACTCCTTGGCTGTGCACACGACCTTTGCCTCTAGACTTCTGTTGAGCGGATTGAACAATAGCTTCCCGTAGATACTATTTGAGAGCAGTTCATATAGGGACTTTTCGGAGGAGTTCGTAGACTCTAGACTTTTTTGGATATTTTTCATAATGAAGGATTTGAAGACCGGTTCCTGCTTGATTCGAAAAATTCGATGAACATTGGTCACTTCCAGTCCTTGTCTGAGGAGTACTGGAAGAAGTTCCAGGGCCACGAAGTATTCAGTTTTGGGTAGTTGACTAGCAGCCAGCTTACGATCTGTCGTTTTCTGTTTCTGCGATGTTCCGAGCCTTCCAAGAGTTTTTTTTGTGAAGGGCGAAACATCATCCAAGCTGACTTTTTTGTGATATTGTAGTAGTGGCAGCTCGTCTGCTTTCCGGGCAACGTCATCGCTGAATTGGGCATCGATACAGACAATGTCCGTGTACTCGCCAGAATAGTCCGCGTTTACCAAGTCAAATGCTTGAAATTCTTTGTGTGTGAGCTCGAGGACTTTGCCAATGATAAGGGGCTACCTCAAGCATCCACCATAAAGACTGTTAAAGTCCCACATTGCTGCTTAAGACACATGTAGTTTAGGGTCATAGTCTTTGCATCGGAGATTTTTTATCGTGCTAAGACCTTTCGTCAACGTCACAAATTCGTCTCGTGTATTTTTAACAATCAAGTGTAGTAAATCGATAGCTTTGACCAGCTCCAGTTTCATCTTGCCGCCATAGAGAGCGGCTTGCATTGCAAAGCTAGGGGCACTCACAAAATGGACGGGGTTCAGGGTGTTATCGCGTGTCATGGTCTCCCTAAACTTTTGGGAGACTTCGGCCAGTAGCAACGTGTCGATGAGGAGGTAGATGATCATGCAGGCTCGCAAAGTCTTGCAATTGGCAGCCTGCCACATTTCAATCACATTTCAATCACACCTCGAAGTTGACTGTTAAAGCCTTGTTGCGATGGGATGTCTGTTTGGTCCAGCACAGAATCCGATGTGATAGCCTCATAGCAGAAATGTCCTCTTCGAGTAGTGAGGTCTAGAACCTTGCCACTGTAGCCGAAACATGTGTGATGGGATTTGAGGAACGGCATGTCATAGCTAGTATCTCTAAGATTTTTGGCAAGACTGTCTAAACTTGAGTTGAGCCACAAGTACGAGTCAATAAACTTGACACCGTACTTGCTCGTATCATCGTTCGAGGAGACAGAGATGCTGAACATTTTGTCATACTATTTTGGCAATACACTTACATTGGAAAATGTTTTCCCGTCCAATCCTCTCAATTTAAATCTCATGTCATAGGCTGATGCATTGTGAGCTATACAAGGCATGAACCTGAGTTTCTCTGTGATTCTGATGTTACAATATAAACAGAGAGCCCCTATATAGTTGCCAGATATCACTTCTTTATTGGGTCAGAAGACGCCGTCGATGTAATGGTTATGGTGGCGAACTTTTTGTTCATCCTTTTCTCCAAAAGTGTCCACGCAGCATTCATATGTTTTGCTTTCGCAATATTTTTTAGGTCTTGTTATGTGAGGACGGATTTGTGGTACAATGGTAAGGTGTCCATGTTATTACTATAATCCCACAACATATTCTTGACCAGATGTGTCTCCCTTTCCTCAAGGGGAACTGAAGTCGAATCGACTACTTTGTTCCCTACAATTGTTCCATCTTTATCCACTAGAGTATAACTGTACACGCACAACTTGTGTATGCTAACTACATGGTTTTCCTCTTGGGATGGTTCCAGCACAGATTCACAGTCATAATAACAAACAACGGGCGGTTTCATTGATGCGTGCATGGCCGAGTATTGGTACATTTCGCCTTGTTCAGGCATACTGATGCTTTGCAAGCTTGTACTGGATAAACAAAATTTTACGTGTCCAACTTTTTTGCTCTTATTTATGCCCTGCATGCAGAATGGACAGAAAAATGTACTGCTACATCTCGCCCTTCTGAAGGTTTTCAGAAATGTAGAGAAACACGGTATGAGCGCGACAGGGTTGGCATCTAAGATTTGCACAGGGTGGATCGTGCGCTCCTCACTGGCTCCTAAACTGCCTCTGTGTATACTGACAAGACCAAAACCTTCCTTCTCTTTTGTGAGTTGATATAGTCTGATGTTAACTTCACAGACTCTTGCTATAACTGGAAAATCTTCTAAAGTCACAGGTTTGTTCAAGGCAAGGTTTGAGATGTTAAAGTAAGTGTTTTTGTATGGGAGGTATGTATCACATGATTGTCGTCTTCTTAATGAAAGGTTTGTATTGTGCTTCGTGTGGAAGTGGGTGATCAGGCTAGTAAGCATGCAATTGTTGTTTTGAGCTTGACGTTGACAATCTGGTGCCGGCCCGGACAGTTTTTGGGCCAAGGAACATAGTCGCTATTTTTTTTTCTTCAACCCCTGTCCTGTAAAATTCAAGCTGAACAATAGTTACTGTATTAATAGACCAGCCACTACCTTCTCTCCCTGTGTTTTTTATTTATTTTGTATATTTACCCCGAGATCTTCAATCATCTCACCCAAAAACACGTTTTTTGTTAGCTGGATAGCTTTTGTGTTAATCACCCAGTCCTTGTCATCTACAGATGCATCCTCAACTTGTTTGCCCATTATAACATTCACGTAGCATTAGAGTCTTTGGAATGTTCCTAATCTAGATTCGATATGTTCCACTAATCCCTCGCGTCGCAATGTGATCATGGAAGATATGTTGACATGTTCAGTGTATGGTATAAATGTTGACGTCACAAAATTGATTTCCAAAATTCCTACAGAGGTTGGCGGATAAAAGATCAGCTCATGCAACGGAGCAGTAGCGACGAATGGATCCGGAGACGGATCATCAGTAGGCTGAGTAACGAACTGTCCAACAGGAGACAGCGGCAAGGACAGATCAGCAGTAGCGACGAATGGGTCCGAAGACGGAGCCGAGCCATCAGTAGCCTGAACTTCGGGTTGTTCCGATATCGGATCAGCAGCAGCAGCACCGGGTTGCAAGCTTGCGCTAGGGCTTGCGGACATTACGAGGCTTGCGCTAAGGCTTGCGGACATTGCGAGGCTTGCGCTAGGGTTGCGGACTTTGTGAGCCTTGCGCTAGGGCATGCGAGAGGCGGACAGACCTCATTTCGATATGGGTCACTCCCTGCATCCTCCATCAATGGTGGTTGGTTCATCCTACAGGAATAAACCGATAACAAATAACGGAGATGTCTTTAAAACAGTAAAAAATAGACTAGCAGAGTCACAGAAAGATATCTCTACAATAAAACAAAAAAAACGTGTTACAACTGACACTACTTACATCGAGAGTAGAACAACTGTCCGTCACAAACAAGATCAAGAGCACAAATAATGTCCGAGCTGCGGCATTTGCCATTTTATACAACAGTGTACGACAACTTGGGCAAGAGGCTTGCCATACGCTAACAGATGTACGTCAACAAAACCAAATCAAAACGAAATTAAAACCTCAACGAAACCAAAATACGTGATGTAACCTGTTTACTTGCCTGCAGCGGATGGGTCGTATAAACCTGGTACCGCTGAGGCGGTGGGCACACACGTCATCAACTTCTCATCGAGTAAACATCCACCTCCTAAAGATTGATCAACAAGGCTGAAAAATGGAACTGATAAAAGTAGAAAATCTTGCAGAGTCCTATAACCGGACTCTCCAGAGGCTTGCATTTATTGAAGCTGAAAATTTTGTGTCTAAGACTCTACCATCGTTTTAAGTTATCATGAACATTTTGAAGATGAAGGAAGAAGTGACTGTTCTAATAAGACAGGACACGTCAAATGTGGAACTGGAGTGCAACTCTGAAGGAACGTCGCTTGTGTTCTTAAACAATAAATCAAAACTGCACCAGTCTAGAATTGTACTAAGTCCTGACTTTATAGTTAGCTTCCTCAGTCAAGAGGAAATCATGCTGGAGCGTAGTACATTTCAGTCACTTGAGCTAATCTCGGAAGACAAGCCCCTAACGATGGATTTACCAGACAAATCATTCGCCTTCTCAACCTTTGGTGAAGATGTTTCTGAAGGATGATGTTGACAGTATTAATAAAAATGTAATAACATATTAAATAAAAAATCATGAAGAATGTTTTTTTTCACTCTAACCTTTGTCATGCATCATGTCCGACTTTGTGAAAGTTTCCTGATAGATGATAAGCTCGAGTCTGTTGCGGGTAGTGCCATGCTTGTGTCTGCCACGGTTGTCGAGGTTGCCATACTTTAGGCTGCGGCCAGTGATGTATAGGCAGCGGATGACACTGGTAGTTTAAGTTACCGTACCTAGGATCACCCTGATAGTTTGGGCGACGACCCCCAAGCGGATAGCCCCGAAACGGATGATTTGCTAGATGGTACTGCATCGGTCTGCACATGAAATTGTATGTATTTAGAAAAAATATAACACTGTTTTTACTCTATCATAGATTAGATTGGTTACAGAGTCCAAAATATGTAGACAATTTCGTTAAACATACCTTATCATCCCTTCCGTTCTGGGTAGATCCGGCCTACCCCCGATCGAGTTGTTACCATGATCTGTTGAGCACGAAATGAATTAATGTATAGATTGCTGGAAAACACATTAGTTGATGTCAAAGATATTGGCATGACCGATCTAACTTTAGAGATGTAAATAGCCAAGTTACCTTGACACCGAAAGGGTCCTTGACTTCAGCATATCCTTGATGGAATACATCTGCAAAAAGATAAAGAGAAAGAATATAGAAATTAAATGTTAATTGAAAAATAGTTAGCTGTGTATCACCTGTTGGGGAGAAGGGAGACTGTTGGGCATGCGGACGTTAACCACTTCGCCAAACCCGCACGATTGTTTGTGAGCGGATTCTCATCTAGTGGGAAGAGTGTCCCTTTGGGAAAAATAAGTAGTGAATACATTGATAACTTCGATGAGGTGGTCGTTTCAGGGTCAGAGCACTTTCCTGTACTAAATTAAAATACATAAAGGACAAGCCGCATTCGATCCATTAGCTAAAAAAACAAATGTAAACTACTTGCAGTGTATGACGATCTCATGTTCAAATCAGAGTCTCTACGTATGATTGTTTTTTTTTTGTCCAAGCCGCCACGCAAATATCAGTGCAATATATTTGAACCAATCACTCTTTCACTCAAATCCAGTACACCGCACAATATCTTTGGATACCACACACTTTCTTATCCTACGCATGCGCAATATTAATCAATTACGTTACTTTGGCATAACATTCCTTGCATAAGACAAGATTGAACCGTTCATCTTCGTATACAAGATGAATGTGGAATAATAACCTTATGGGCACATCTTGGTTGGTTTCACACACCCAAGTAGTTCGAATTTCTTGATTAGAGATCAAATTGCAGGACATGAATTTGAACAAGCGTCGCCTCTATAAAATGCAATGTATACCAGATTTGAGCTTAAATTTGAATTAGAATAAAGAGTGTCTACTACAATCCAGGGGCTGTTGGATCATACTCCACCGCGAAGGCCCTACATCAAAGTTATACGAACATTTGTCAATCTACAACAAGAGGCGATATTGAAAAATCTCTACAAGGGTCAGAGACTTTTACACGATTTGAACAAGCTCCCCTGAAATTTAGCAGACGCATGTTCACAGCTGCGCGTCCAGGATCGATTCTCTGGGCAGATGTTGCCTATATGAAAGATTATGCAAATAAAAATGACAGAATTAGATATTTATTGATCTTCATTGATATATACAGCAAATATCTGTGTACACAACCATTGAAAGCAATTAAATTTAAAACTATGATTGCAGCATTTGATGCTAGACTTAACGAACTAGTATAGCCAACAACTCGGATCTGTTCATATCAGGGCAGTGAATTTACAAAGAAAAACTTTATATCTTATATGGCCAGCAAGAACATATTCAGTTATAACACCTACAACAACACCATTAAAGCATCACCAGCCTAGCGTATCATACGCACTCTAAAACTTAAGATGGGTAAATATATGCATGCTAAAAAGACTGAACGCTATTTAAATGACTTGCGAACAATTGTGAACGCGTACAATATGACACCACATTCATAACTAATGGGTCGGGTCTCCTTTGACGTTTATTTGTTGTACGAGCCAAGACAAATTCAGGAACTGCTGTCGGAAATGTAAATGATACGATGTAAGAGAACTAAAGTGCCCAGTACACAACTAAAGGTGGGAGGAGCGTACGTACGCTTCCAGTGCAGTGATCCTAGTATCAAGACATTCAGGAGAGGACATGAAACAAAGTTCACGCAGGAAGTGTTTCGTATTTCACGTATTAATCAAAAACATTACCCACCGACATCTCAAATAACACCGCTCGAAACTAATAAACCCTTCAAAGGTTTTGCCTACAGGCAGGAACTAGTTCAATGTGACCGACCTGATATTTATTCCATCAAGGTTTTGAAGAGACGAATTAAACGTGGTAGTAAGCAAATCTACTTGATTTACTCGGATTATCCAGACAGTAAACCTACGTGGATTAATATATCTTATTTATGAGATTAGTCGTAGTATACAGGTGTATACCATGCGTTCTCAAGGTAGGAAAACCTGATAATTTAATTTTGATTTGTTAAATGCCATGAAATTGGTGCTATGAGCCTGAAACCTCTACATCTGTAATTACTTACTATTTCCACCTAATTAACAATGTACAAATGACAAAAATAAATAAATATATCCTAATTCCACGTAATTTACAAA
The DNA here is from genome assembly GCA_016164225.1 of Gammarus roeselii. Classification (NCBI taxonomy): domain Eukaryota; kingdom Metazoa; phylum Arthropoda; class Malacostraca; order Amphipoda; family Gammaridae; genus Gammarus; species Gammarus roeselii. The sequence continues at coordinate 2,652 of SDVV010011706.1, read as the reverse complement.
GATGGAACAAATGTACCTGGGCGACAAAAGGTGGGACGTAACTCCGTGGCTGTAAGATCGATTTTAATTTCCATCCCTTAATACAAATAGACAATTGTTTGAAATGGTTTAAATAGTTAAAGATGAGGGGGCATCAGGCGTCGCCAGATGCGAACAACCCCGTTGAGTAGCAACCACTCCTCAAAAGCAGGGGTATATTGGCCTAGGCTTAAGAAAGTTATCAATTGGCGAAGAGATCATCAAATTACGTGAAGTGATCAAAGCTCTGTTTTATGTATAAAGTTATATCGAATAGTGATGAGCCAGATTGCCGCCATTTTGTTAATGAATGTTTTTAATGGCACAGGAAGCCATGAATTGGCTTTGAGACAAGTCAGAGCAAAATCCAAACGGCTTCCAGGTAAAGGCATCCGCACAGCCTGGCAAACTATGCTTAACGAAAGCTTACAAACTTCATGTCTATTCCTTTGGAAAAGTATAATCTCAAACAAAGGTCAGGGCGTGCACAGAAAGCCAAATATTATAATGTACAGTAGCGAAAGCAAATCTGTTTAGGGTTAGTAAATAACCGAAAAAATTAACTAGATTTCTCCCAATTGGATATTAACTTTAGATGGAATTTTCTTACGGTTTTAAATCCGGACAATCCTTCGCAATGGATAATATCAAATAAATTTTCAATTAATGCAAATAGCCAGCGATAATCGATTTCTGAAGGCACTTAATCTTTGATCATAAACGAATTTTTTCGCTACTGTACAGTAGCGAGCGAAAATTCGTTTATGATTCAAAATTAAGTGAAATCTTCAATATCCATTTTCCGCTGTATATTTAAACTCATCAGAAATTTGATTAATATTACCCATTAAGAGGCTTCCACTTGGGGAAAAACGATTTTTTTTCCGGTTACAGACTATCCGTACACAAATTTTTGCTCGCTACGGGACAATGAAAGTAGACTACGGTGGGAGGCCAAATAATTTTTCTGGATGAAGGTTGTGCTGGATAGCAAATATATTTGCATCATGTTAGCTATATTTGCTATCCGAAACAAATGAGATGATTGTTCACTATTAAGTGTGGAGATTTAGTACGCAGGAAGAAAATATCGTTCTAATTCAAAAATATTTTAACGTGAGTAAATTTTTAGTATAAATCAAAGTTGACCCTATTAACGATTTAATGTTCGTGAAAAAAATCCACATCCTTCAAAGACATAATTCAGGTTACATTGCATTTTATCCCGCGTATTTCAATGTTCATGCATGTTTGTATAAGCAAGAAACAAATTGAAAAATGCCAAAACAATTGTTGTCACTGCAAGAGTTGTGTTTACTAGTAAAATACATTTTTTCTTGAAGCAGCGAGATCATTTGCTGACCTGATCATATTCATGATATCGCCAATTATGTGTAACTTATAGTTTAACAATATTTTCGTTATTGTTATGCAATGAGTATTTTTATGTGTAACTGAAACAAAACCTATTTGAAAAACTACTGTGCAATAGCTATATTTCTAATTCGCACAGTTCAACAAATAAGTGAGAAAATTTTCAACAACAAAACAAGAGTGTTACTGAAACAATTGAGTTTGGCTTCTCGAACCATAAATGCTCTACAATACTCTTCTGTTGTAGATACACTTTAAGCTGCCCTCTGTAGTTGAGGCTCTGAGGCAACATCAAAATCAAACAGTATTAAGACATTCCCCCTGAAAATGGGAGAACACAATTTGATTGACGCCTTCTTAAATTTTCATAGGTGGTCCAATTTTCTCTTGCAGTTCATTTATGATGACGTCATCCTTAAATTAGGGCAGCTACGGGTATCTTGAATGGGTCAGATAGCAGCAGCTACGCTGTGAAGTACAGAACAGTGTTCGAGCAACTCTCTAATCTGGGCGCTCGTGCAATCAGAACAAGTCCTTCTTCACTAACACATGTGGTCGAAGTTTTTTATCTGTTATTTTATGATGACCTCATTATTACATTAGGCAGTAAAGGCCGCTCGCACTGTTCTGTCAGTAGCAGCTGCGCGAGAGAGCAAGAGCTCTGGCAGCAGCTCATTGCTGTAGTATAAAGCTCTATCTTGCAGCTGACTTGCCGCGGTGGCAGATGTGGATTGAACTGCGAGGTCAAAGATTTGAGAATAATTTGTACCTGATTGAACAATAAACATTCTGCATGGAATTGAATATCATGATGAAGTGAAATGTATATTACGCAATGACTGACAAATCGCCCTGAAATATCGCTTATTCACTTTTACCGAAATTAGAATATAATTGGTGAATATCAGAATGACCTGGAGGAGTTTACTACGCAATCTTAATTATTACTTTGCAACCCTGCAATTTGTCGAATGATGAAAAAAACGGAAGGCATATGATCTTTACATGCATGGTGCTCAATTTCAACTAAACACGTGTTTTATATCAGTACACCAAACCACGTCTTCTATGAATTACCTATGTCTATGTATGCCAGATTTATGGTTATGAATATTTTGTAATCTCAGAAAACCATTTGTTACCGAAATTGTTTTGCTTTGGAATGACAATTTTTTTTCTGAAGTTCACGGAATTACTATATGCCGACTGTGGGTGGACCATCACACTTTGTGATAAATGAGAGTTATCTGTAGTTTTCAT
>SDVV010011705.1:0-15745 GCA_016164225.1 Gammarus roeselii | reverse complement strand
GATGATCCTCCAGTATTTAATAAGGTCCGCCCTGAGAAACCTTCCTTTTATAGAAAATAAGCCAAGTTGCTTCAGCCTGGAAAAGTAATCCAACTCAGCAAGACCATCCACATTTCTTGTCCATCTCCTCTGCACAGACTCAAGCAATCTCAAATCCCCAAGAAAACTCACATTCCACACTGACGAACAATAATCCATGAGAGGCCTGACGTGCATCACGAAGAGGGACACCATGAAGTGAGGACTACGGCAAACGGTGGATCTCAGCAGACTGCTGGCCAATCCGAAAGCCTTACCCACCACCTCTCTGACGTGATGGTGGAATTTCAGTTTTACATCAACCACCACACCAAGGTCCCTGTGGGATTGAACAAACTTCAATGGAATCCCACTCAAGAAATACTGAGCCAGCGGATTCTCATCAGTCCACTCGGCAAACCCACGAGCGAACCTCAACACCACACACTTCTTTGAGTTCAGCCTCAAGTTCCAAGACGAGGCAACCGCGCCAACTGTATTCAAATCAGACTGCAGACTTGACACACCAGCAACCGCAGACTCCTTCACTTTCTTGTACCGAAGGTACAGCTTGTAGTCGTCAGCAAATGCCTTTAAAGAACATAGCTCTCCATTTGTAATGTGATTGATATAGATCATAAATAGCACAGGGCCCAGCACAGAACCCTGCAGCACACCACTAACCACCTCTCTCGACTCACTACAACACCCACCACCAGCAACCCTCAGAGAGCGACCAGCCAAAAACGAACGAATCCAGCCAAGCAAAACTGGCCCTACCCCCACCTCCCTCAGTTTGTGAATCAGCACATCATGAGAAACCACATCGAATGCCTTTGAAAAATCAAGCGGAACAACATCCACAACAAAGCCATCATCCACCTAGTTTGAAACATCTGAATAAGCCAAGAGAAGCTGATCCCTAGTAGACCGAAATTTCGGGAATCCAAACTGGTGAGGGGAGAGAATCTCATTACTCTCAAGAAACTCAACCGGACCAGAAACAATAATCTTTTCCAAACTCTTGCAGCACACAGAGGTCAGACTGATAGGGCGGTAGTTCAGAGGATCGTACCTCGACTTACCCTCGAACAGGAGGATCACAATTGACTCCAGCCACAGATCCGGAAGAACTCCACAAAGTAATGACCTCTGAAATAGAATTAACGAAGGCCCCGACAGTGCACCCGCACAACTCTTTAGAAGCTTTGGATGTAAGCCATCGGGCCCCATTGCCGATGAAGCGTCTTGAGCCAACAACACGCTAAACACCTGAGCATGAGTGACAACTGGATCAGGCATCCCTCCATGAAAGACCTGATTGGGAGCTGGATTAGGAGGAGCATCAACAACAAAAACGGAAGCAAACGCATAAGCAAAAGTTTCACTCATGACCTGGGGGCAGTCAACATACCCACCACCAGCAGCCTGAAGAGGACCAACGGACAAACGACGCAGCAGGGGTGAACCAGTCACACTGTTGGGCCCTGCTACTGACCATGACCTCGGAACGCACCATAAGGTGTGTTTGCTGGGTCTGCTGGCCGGACCATTTCGCTCAAAAGGCTAAGTTGTGCGAGTGTACATGAGGAGAGTGTGGTGCACCTTGGGTCGGCTACCCTCCTTCCTGAGGGATACGGCCTAGTGTCTGTATCTGTTGAGATCATAATTTTTTACCTCCGAAAATGTTGCACGAATGATTCCGTCGACTTATTTTCAGCGTGTTCATCCGACAGACGTTTCAGTAAATTTTGATTTTTTGCTCGCAACGTATGTTCTAAAGTGCCCTCCTCCATCTCAGGGCTCTTTTCACACTGACAACTACGTCGACGAACTCAAGAATGCCAAGTGTCTCGAGAGTTTCAGCGTGCGCGGGACTAGTCAAATCACCATCTCGAGGTTCAGGCAGCTCCCCAACACTCTGACTGAAGTCTGCCTGGAAGAAGCGTGCGGGAACCTTGTTGAAACCTTCCCTGCAAGTATTATTTGCTTCCCCAATTTGAAGAAGCTCAAATTCATCTCCGCTGATGATTACGGACCAAGATGTTTACGGATGTACTCGTAAGTGCTCCCTCATTGTTGCCTAGTCGGCCACTACCAGTCTTGCAACTACTTCTATCAGAAGCTGATTGACTGGTGTACTCAACTTCGTAATTCAGGTGTGTTGCTGTTATAACAAGTCTGTGTTTGACCACACTGCGTGCACGAACTAGCAGAAGTGTTCTTACTCGTACGGCACTATTTTTCCAAAAAATTGATTTTTATTGTTACAACGATTTCAACGCAGACGTAATGCTGGTCTGACTGGATTCAGCATCAGTACCTCAACATTTTTCCTTCTTTTTTTGCCGTGTAAATTTTTGTTGTTGCGGGCAAATTCTTGATTTCAGCCCGGAGGATTTTTTTTTGTGAGAGGTAAGTGTGTTGTGCCGGTATTTGAACTGCAACCAACTCTACTCGCTGCTCTGGTCGCCAGGGACGGGTGCAACGGTTCATCAGCCACATTAATTCACTCAAATCATCCGTGAATTGAACAGTTGAGTTTTTAGCAACTTTTGTATCGGATTGGAGATCGTATATAGCTACATCATTAAAAGATCTAATGGCCTCATAAAAATTCAGTTGAAGCTTCATATGATTATATTCAAGTTGCATCTTTAGTTGTACGTTTGCCGGCACCCTTCAAACTGCTGGCCAAACTATTTTGATTAGCTACCTCTTGCATGAAGGCAAGGATGAGAACTATTCGTCATTCTTTCGATATGTTGTCCAACACTACTGTTTTTTCTTTCTTACCGCTTGAGTGACTGCACTCGTGAGATGGTTTTAGCGCACGGGAGGAACGAAAGTTCTTATTGTCGGAGACTACAGAGTTATAATATTCTCCCCTGCTAGGGTGGGTCGTCTAGACCTGAGCACTTTAGTGGGTCGCAAGGGTTTCAAAATGGTGACGCCGGAACATCTCGACCAGCTCGCTGTAGGTTGTCCGCTGCTAGAGGACCTGCAGATCAACGTCAGCTGTACGCTGGACCAAGCTCCAAACTTCACCAAGTTCCTCAATCTCAAGGTAGGTGCCGCAACTGAAGTAGCTAGATAACTAGTTCGGTAATCTGCCAGAGTGGTGAAAACTAGTCAATGGCATCCCACCCATTACCCCTCCCCCTAAAAAACTGACAATTTGATATTTTGAATCAATATCAATAGTGGTATAATTTTCATCTTTGATTTATCAAATTTTTAATATTTTCCATTTAGTTAAATTGAAAAACATTATTAGTGAGCATCGTGGTTTACAACGTGTAAATAAACATCTTAGATTTACTGTGACATCCTTAGCCTTTGTGAGATGTTACTTGGGTGTACTTTTCCGCCCCATTCGTATGCAAATGAAGATGTGCGGTTCTCGAATCTTGTATCAAATCCTCATCGGATGTACATGTATCTGGCCCATGACTTGATATTAGGTATCCGGTCAGTCAACAGATTTTGATTTGGTACCCATGCTCTTTACTGGCATAGAAAGTATATGCAAGAGTGTAAAGACTGCCATGAGTAAGAAGTACATGAGAGAACGTGCAAGAGACCAGTGTGAGTTGAGACTGATCTTATTTGCAGAAGATTTGACGCTTGTCATGAGCATGCTAGGTATGCCGGGAGAGAGATGTGACTAGTAAGGTCGCTATATGTATAGACATGCAGCCGTTTCCCCCTAGTTAGGGGGGTGGCTAAGTTAGGCAGACACAGAGGGGGGAGGAGCCCAATCTCCCCGCCACAAGACCGCCGTGTCCCTGCTGAGGCTCGAACTCGCGACATGCAGCACCAGAGGCTGACACTGCAGTCGGATACGCTAACCACTCGGCCACGGCGGCCGAGTGGTTAGGAAAGCTTAATGACATTGACTCTATGACGCTGGCTACATGAGATTTTAAAAAATGCCTCGACTTCGATGAATCGTCCAGATTCGTACAGTTATGAAGTAAGCATGACGAGCAATATTTCATTCGGGAGCTTGTTTGGAGTGCTAGAACCTTATGGAATGTTCTTATGAAATTCAAATTTTACAGTTTGAAGAGGTTAATATCCTGTTTTTGAGTTATCATGGCATGCAAGACATCATTTTTAAACGACTGTGATGTTAAAATTAGGACCGTTACACATTTTTTATCATTTTTTTTTTCCTCCCTCAACTATTTTGCTTTTCTTTTTCATTCATATCATCTACATTTTTTGTTTCTATCATGATATGAATTTCACCGTTCAAATGCTGTTGTTTAGTTCTATAGTGAAGTGAGATTTTTTCATGAATTCGATTGTCTAATTGTATTTTTGTTATAATCCAAAAATTCATATAGAAGAATGTATGGTCATCTTTAGGGTAGCATGATAACTTTGTTAACATGCACTGGTTGCTAAGTCTCAGTCCAATATAACTTTGCTGACTCAAGTGTTTTAAATTAACATCAGGGCCCTATTTGGTCAACTATATAAACTATTATAGCAGTCAGTCCAGCGGCTGGATATGCGTTGCTGTGGTAGCTATGTGGGACCAATCTGATGGCCCTTGAGCAAGCTGTTTTTTTAATTGTTTATTTAAACCCTAATTATGGATCAGCGAACTATATTACGAGTAACGGACTATGCTAGGAGGCAAGATCGTTCCGCTGTTGCGGGATATGTCTAGTTGTATTTGTAAGTACCATCGTAACTGCAATGAACAATATGACGTGTTTTGTTCCTCAGTCCCTTCGAGTGATCGCCGAGCGGTTCAACCTGAAGACGTTCCTACTCTCCTGCCTTCCACCGGTCACCGATCTCAGAATAAAGTTTAAGGTAAGGCATTATGCATAGCTAATATGTTTTGAAGAAATCCATGCACTGGGTTGACAGCCCGTTCTCTGCACGCCACTCTTTATAAATACCTCTTATAAATACTTGGTCCAGTTTCATCTCATACAAATATAGACAGATACTAGGCTGAAAGCCCCTAGCAAGAGGAGTGGCCGACGGCAAGGCGCACCTCACACTCTCATACACTTACAATCGCACACCTTAGCCCTTCTGTGCAAACGGGTCCGGCCGAAGACCCCGCAACACACCCTCCGGCTCATGAGTGCGGTTCGAGGTCAGTGTTGGCAGCAGGGCCCAACAGCGTGACTAGTTTACTCCTGCCGCGTCATGATGACCATGCCCCCCCCCCCCATCGCCCACCACCATCCCGTCTCTCAACGGTATGCCTAGGGCGGGAAAGCACATCAGGACAGCGTCAAAACTCATCCGTTCACTATCATTCTCCACTCACGCCTATCCAGTGCACGCTTTCTCGCTACCTCCACACTCACGTCTCTCCTTCCCAAAGCCTGCTTCACACCATCCATCCACCCAAACGTCGGTCTCTCTCTAGGCCTACGTCCACTCGCCTCTGACTTCAACACCTTTTCCCCCCCAATTTCCCTTAATCCATCCTCACCATGTGCCCGAACCATCTCAAAACCCGCGAATCAACTCTGTCCTCCAACCTCGTCACCGTCCCTGTTCTGATGCCAACCACGTCGTTAGTGAACCTGTCTCACAGCGACACTCCAGCCATGCTCCACAAACATTTAATCTCGAAAACATTCAACCTTCTTCTCTCCTCTCCTCTGCTCTCAGCTCCTTACAGCACAGTTGGCACAACGACACCCTCATACAGCCCTCTCTTTGCTTCCATATCCAACGTCCTGCAGCTCATTACGTTCTTCAGTGCACCACACACTTTACACCCCTCCTTCACTCGCGACTTCACCTCAGTTTCCACTAATTCAGTCTCCTCCACATGGGAGGGAGCCCAGATACTTAAAACACTGATCTTCTTCCAACAACTCTCCATTCGGGAGGACACTAATTCTGCTCGCATCGACAGTCCTCGAGCATCTCATTACTTCATTCTTTCTCACGTTCACTCAGAGCTTCCTCCTCTCACACACTCTACCAAACTCAGACACTAGCCTACATAGCTTCTCCTTCGAATCCGCAACCAGGGCTGTATCATCCTCAAATGGCAACTGGCTCAACTGCCAACTCCGCCCATTCGCTTCCAACAGCTACAGGCAGCAACCCAGTACACTCGCGTTGACCTCCCTGACCACTCCATCCATATATATTGAACAGCCAGGGAGACATCACGCAGCCTTGTCAAGTCCCACTTTCACTGTGAACCAATCACTCACCTCGCTTCCCACTCTGACTCATGGTCGGCTGCCAACATAGAAACTGTGCACCGCTTTCAACAAATATCCGCCCACTCCATACAAACGCAACACCCTCCACAGCGCTTCCCTGTCACTCCTGTCGTATGCCTTCTCCAGATACATGAAAGCCCAGAACACGTCCTTTCCATTTGCAAGGTACTTCTCACAGACCTTGTCTCACTGCAAAAATCTGATCGGCACACCCTCTACCATTCCTAAAGCCACACTGTTCCTCTCCAATTGCGCAGTCCGTACAGTCTCTAATCCTTTTGATCAGCACTCTCCGATACAACTTACCGACCACACTTAACTGACATATACCTCTCGAGTTGCAGCATTCATTTTTATCTCCTTTAACCTTATAAAGCGGAACATTGCAGGCACTGCGCCAATCAATTGGTACCACGCCTGCCACAAAACACAAGTTCAGTAACCTCACCAACCATTCGACAATCGTTACTCTACCCTTTTTCAGGCACTCGGTCACAACGCCATCCAAACCAGGGTCTTTCCCTGCTTTCATCACGTCCACCGCCACCTGCACCTCTTCCCTGGTAATGTCCGCCCCAAGTCTTTCTCCCAAAAGTGGCATCTGAGCACCACCACCCACAGCCACAATGTCAGCCTCTCTGTCATCCTCGATATTCAACAACTCATCAAAATACTCGGCCCACCTCTTCCATATATCACCACTTTCCAACAACAACTGGCCGTTTTCATCTTTCACCACTTCCTCCTTCCCGGTTTATCCCTTTCTCACCCTCTTCACCTCTGTGCAGAACATATTTTTGTTCTCAAAATTCTGGCACAACCGTCAGTCCCACCTGGCATCAGCGTCAATTTTGGCTCTCCTCACCACCCGCTTCACCTCGTTTCTCCTCTCTTTATAGCCTTCATAGGCCACCACCGACTTCACCTGCAACCACTCTTCAAACCCTTCTCTCTTCCGTGCCACCGCCAGTTCTACCTTCTCGTTTACCACTCGCAACCTTTCCTTCTGCACCCGCCCACATGGCCCGCACCACACACATTCTTCGTACATCTCAGCAACGCAGCTCTTAACGTATCCCATTCTTCTTCCACATCTATCAGGTCCTGTTCTCTCACGTTGTCATATTCTTCTCTCAACGTCTGTTGGAACTCCTCAGCTCATTCAGTTTACTCACTTTCACTTCCTCTCTCCCTCCTCCCACTCTTTTGTTGCCCTTCTACCTCTGCTCCACTCTTAATCTACCTTCCACCAGCAGATGGTCAGACACTCCTCAACCCTCCCCTCTCAACACCCGCACATCCAACAGCCTCCCTACCACTCTCCTGGATATCAGTGCAAAATCCATCAGCGCTCTCTCCACCACTGCACCACGGGCCATCCTTACCCATGTGTACTTGTGAATATCTCGCTTCTTGAACTAACTGTTCCCGACCACCAACTCCTGCTCCATACACAGGCCTATCAGATTTTCTCCACTGTCATTTCTTTCGGGAACACCATACCTTCCTATCACATTTTCCACCACTGCATCTCCAACTCTCACATTAAGGTCACCCAGTACAACTTCATTGAATTGACCTCCAAAACTCTCCATACACTCACTCAGGTCAGTCCAGAATTGCTCTCTCTCCTCCTCACTCCTCTCGCTACCTGGACCATATGCACTTACAAATACCCCATATTTCTACGCCTAACTTAATTTCCACCCACATCAATCTTGAGGACACCTCTTTCCACTCGGTAACGCTACTAGCCAACCGATCACTCAAAATGAAGACCACACCTTCTCGTGCCCTACCTTCCTCCACACCAGATTTTCCTCCACTTACCTCACCAAACTCACATTCGCCCTTACCTTTCAATTTCGTCTCACTCAGTGCCAACACATCAAACTTCCTCCTCACAAACATATCGCCAATCTCCCTCCTCTTAACATCATTCGTACTACAGTCACGAACATTCAGCGACCCTAACCATAGGGTTCGGAGAGGCGTGAGCCTTCCTTGCCACCGCTCGTCTTGCCTTCTTTGAGGAAGGGTCTTACAGAAAAAGGGACTCTAATAGCCCTTTCACCCCGCCCCTTTTAGTCGCCTTTTACGACACGCAGGGGTTACGGTAGCACGATTCTACTGCTGGCTACGGGGCGCCCTTTTAGTCGCCTTCTACGACACGCAGGGGTTACGGTAGCACGATTCTACTGCTGGCTACGGGGCGCCCTTTTAGTCGCATTCTACGACACGCGGTGGATACGGTAGCAAGATTCTAACGTCCCGGCTACAAGGCATCATGAGTCGGACGAAGTAGGTGATAAGGTATCTAGTTACGGTATCGCGCAAAGTATTAGGTGCGGGTCACTCCATCAGCTACACGAGTGAAGGTGGTGCGGGTGCAGGTGCGGTGAGGGTGCAGGTGCGGTGAGGGTGCAGGTGCGGTGAGGAGGGAGGTGCGGTGAGGGGGGCAGGCGCAGTGAGAGTGCAGGTGCGGTGAGAGTGCAGGTGCGGTGAAGGGGCAGGTGCGGTGAACGAGCAGGTGCTTCGGCAGGCCTTTCCATCTAAAAAGGTTAGATGTTTGTATTCAAAGGCTATGCCGCCGCGTCCTCAAATGCCTACAGTAAAAACGGCAATTCACCTTTCAAAATCAAGTGGCTAGCTATTTATAAATACAATGAAGTTTCGTAGCTATTTGGTAATTAGTTATCACAAGTTTTTTTTATATTAACTCATTAGCTACTGAAGAGAAAGTTTTTTTTCGTTTCTATGAACCTTACTGAGAACAGTTGAGAATTTTTGTCTAAACAATAACAGAAAATTGCATGAACGTATCGTGGTATCGGCGCAACGTTTGTTCAGATTTATCGATACATCTCTTCAACCTCGTAATATTACTTAATGAGTGTGCTTATTACAACCTTATTTCCTTGTTTCAACAGAGCTTATCCCAGGTAGAAATTATGGACCTGGACTTCAGCCAGGCTCCCAGCAGCATCCAGTCGCTTACCCTGAACAGGGTATCGCTGGCGAGCCAGCATTTTGATACAATTATGAGGCACCCGGGCATCAAGAACTTCTACATCAAAAACAGCGACCTCAGTCTTGATGCGCTAAAGCAGTAAGTCTGAGATATCTGTCATTGCAGTGAGCTGAACAGCGCAAGCGTTCAGGAGCAGCGTCCTAGAGAACCCGAATGAATGTGTCTGGTGTCTTCTCCTGTTAGTTGATGAAAATTTGTAGGTAAGAGATAAGAGATCGCAAGTAAATTATGGAACTTCCTTGGATGTCTCCATCTGTTTGAATTATTGTGTCAAGTGAAACGTTGTGCAGCTACTATTAAATTGACGAATATAGCTACCCTCGAGAAGCTTGAACGAGACTTCAGCCCTCTCGTCGACGTGGGAAGCTGATCGGTTCGCTTGAATTTCGTCTAGTTATGGTAAAGTAGTGATCACACTTTAATTTGTTCAAATGTAGCTACAGGTATATAGTCTACCTTATGCTTGGTTGGTTTTAATTTTTCTTGCCGTGCTTCCCGCAGTCGTATAACGAAAGGGTTAGTAGTGTAGTGTGTTTTGCAGCAATGAAGCCGTTGGGAAGGGAATGTATATTTTTCCCCTCTATGAGCACCTTTATCAAGTTGGCAAGACGCACCCCTGTCTCCTCCCATGCACTCACACATATGTCAAAAACTTAGCCCTCCCTAATCATGTTTGACACGAAATCCATCTGCTCCTGTGCATATTGCTCATGCTTCATCGATGGTGTGTTTTGTTTACAGACTGTTATCATCCCTATCACTCCTGGAGTTGGGTGTCCATTTAGATCCTGACGTTGAGATCTCAGAGCTGGAGTGCCTTACTAAGGTGCGGAACGAAGTCTGCAGAAAAAGTGTGAAGAACGGCACCACCATCACCACTCCTCCGCGTCTTTTGCTGCACGTCTACGTTGCTCTACGACATCACGACGAAGCCTTTTTCAGTAGCCTTAGCAGCGAGTACCTCACCGTCAAAGGTTGGTTCAGAAGCAAGTGCCGCACAGTCAAAGGCTGACCGAGCAGCGAGCACCTCACCGTTAAAGGTTGAGCTTAACAGTGAGTAAGTAATTCACCATCAAATAGTATTTCACTATCGAATGTTGGTTTAACAGCGATCACCTTCGCGTCAAATGTTGGTCCAATAGCGCGTACCTTTGCGTCAAAGGCTGGTCCAATGGCGCTTACCTTCGCATCAAATAGTAGTCAAACAGCGAGTTCCTAACTGTCAAAGGTTGGTTCAACTTTTTTCTTATCACTAGTACAACCACCTAATTTTTTTTCTTGATATGTTGTGCCCCTATTCAACTACATTCTATGAATTTGTGCAGGAATTAGAAAACATTTCTGTACAAATTCATCGACTGCAATACCCTAAGACTCGCCCTCCAGCACTGGCTTCATTCATTCCCTTTCACTCAGGATATGATGAACCCAACTTCATGCGGTTTGGAAGCCCTTCGATCTCCGACTCCGAACTGAGCTTCGACCACTCTGGTAGCGGCATGGACGACGATGATGAAGAGAACTACTTCGACGATCTCGATTACGAGGACTACTTAGGTGACTCCGACGACGACGTTGAGGGTGCGTGGAGGGGCGCTCCAGGCACCTGCTATAACAACTTTCTATTATGGCGCTGAACCGAGGGCTTCTGATTGCATTGTAGAAGTAACCCTAGTTTACGGGACTAGGTTGGATCGAAAAGGGAGAAGCGCCCCGAGGTTACTCACCATTGTTAGGTTAGGTGCGGCATGGGCCTCAGGGAACCTATGTAAAAGTAGCTAGTCTTATACCACGTTTTGTTTGGTCGGCTGTTCGAGCTCAGGTAAGTTCAAGATGCTACGTGCGTTCCTGCTTGCAACCTTTTCCTATAATTTGCTACTTGTATGTTTATATCCATATTGTTGTTTGCGTGAGAGTGTATGAGACGAGTGTGAGGTGCCGGTGCCATCGGCCATCCATTTTTCTGTGGTATTCGCCTTGGTGTCTGTATCCATTCCGTTCCCATTCGCTGGGTTTCTCTGCTTGTGGGCAAAACTTGTGCAAGGGATCCCCGTTTCTTTTCTCTTCTTCATGTTTCCTCACGGCGATGTTGGGAATAATGCTCCCAGCACCTCAAGAACTTCTACGAATTCTTCTGCGTTTAGTGCAGGACTAGTCGAAATTGCTCGTTGTTTCCTCCTTACGGTGTTAACTGGCAACACATGGACCCAGCACTCTAATGATTACCTCCCATCCTTAGACACCTGCACAGAACGGTTCACAGCGCTTCTTCGAGTTTCAGCACGCTATGGACATCGACTCGGCAACTAGTTAACTCGATCACTAGGTTATTTTCATAGCAGAACTGGGCAGTAGCTTGACGTTACATTTGTATCCTAAGCTATATTTTTTGCCTGCACTGCTTGAGGTTGATTAACATGTTTGTTAGTTTTAGGTCGAGGTATGGCCTTTTTTTTCCGCCGAACTCTTTCTAGTTAGATTGTGTCTTCCACTCCCCCCCCCCCCTCCTAAAGCTACTGGTTCACGGGTCGCACGGGGTCACGATCCAACTGGGGGAGGGGGGGGGGGAACACCCTACATTCCTTTAGGCCCCATTTACTCTTCACTATCTCTCCTTCTCTACCCTTTCCTGGTTATGCTTTCACCTTGTTAACTCCTTTTGCCTCGTTTGTTTGGCTGAAAATTCATTAACTTATCTCTCTACCTCTCTTGACAATTTTCCCCCATTTTTTTTAATTACTTTCTTCTCTTTCTTTTTGTTGCTGTTTTTTCATGCATGTTTTCTTAAATCTATACTCACCAACTATCAAGGTGGCCAAATTAGCAAAGTTGACGACGGGCCGCACTGTAAATGATATGACTGCATCAGACCTCTGCGATATTGTGAACCAAGGGGTGGACAACCTTCAGCGAACCCGTTGCTGGGGTAGAGCTGTTGGAAGGTCCTGCTTAAACGTCGGAATACTATGTTTGCAGGGTAAACGAACCTCACATAGCTCACTAGTGGTGCTCTTTGAAAGAGCCAGAAGTCATGGTCGTGAGCATGGTGAGGGGGCTGCTTGGAACTCTCATGGTTTCCTTGCCAAAAACTCCGCAAATGTTGACGACCCAGACTTTTCCATTGGACAACTCTTTTGAACAACGGCTATTACAACAACAGCAACGGTTACCGCAAGATGGTGACGTATCAGCGTCACCATCTGGCGGCCGCTCTGTAACACCGCCATCACCCAGCGGTCGCGCATGAATAGTAGACGTAAACCCCTTCCATCCCAGGCTGCCTGATGGAGAGATGATTAGTCAACAGCAGCCTTTTCCCACTTCTGGTGGGGTGGACTTTGGAAACAAGACACACTACCGTGACGAGGGTGCGGTACATGCTGCTCCTGGACGAAAGCCCGGGAGAAGCCGCTGCAATCGTCTACGACCCCACGAAGATACATTGGAAATCAGAAAATACTTAAAAATCTTTTCTAAAATAAAAACTACACTAAGTTTTTCACCGTCAAGGCAATCTCGGAAGAAAACCTGGCCGAAACTAATACTATACAAGCTAATCGACAACTCCACGCTGCACTAGGGGACCCCCGAAGCGCATCGGTGAGCTTAAGAGTGGCTCCCTCCTGGTAGAGGTGAAAGATGAGGAGCAAAGTAGGAACATTCAGAACCTAAAACAACTAGCTAAATAATATACCTGTAAAAGTTGATGATCACCATACTTTCAACACGATACAAGGAACTTTATATTATAAAAACAGACCTGACCACTCCGACGACGATAACCTAACTGAACTCGCGGATCAGCAAGTCACCAAGACATAGAGTGAAACGACGGCGAAGCGGAGTTGTGGAATACACTGGTGTCTACATCCTCACCTTTAAGCTCTATTCTCTGCCCCCTCATGTCCACATTGGCTGGGCACAGTGCTCGGTTCGAGAATACATCTGCTACAACTGCCAAAAGTTTGGTCATGGAAGCGATGCTTGCCGATTGAGGAACATAAAAAGTACATGCTTCCGCTGTGGTAAGGATGCACATGGCTTCAATTGTGACCGACCTGCTAATTGCGCCAACTGTTCAGAGGACCATCCTGCGTCATCACGCAAATGCTTCTATTTCAAACTCGAAAAGGAGATACATGCTGTTCAAGCTCGAGAACGCTTTTCCTACCCCGAAGCCATGAGACAAGTATCCGCCCAATTTATCCGCTCGCTTGCTAGCTTTGCTGCAGTGACAGCGGGAACACCTGTAACCAGGGTTCCTTCTAACCCACAACACGGTGCCCTTCTTCTTCCTCGAAATCAAGGAAGCCCACGACGACAGTCATTTGCAGTGTCCGGAAACTCGGAAATTCCGTTGGAGATACCTCGCCTCGTCCATCACCTGCTGATCGACGTGCAATGGGAGTCCCAGACCTGGATCTGGACGATGGCCTGCCTTCATTGGAGGCAGAACCAAATGAAGAAACGCTGCCACCTCGACGCGCTCCTCACCGCCACACTGTACGAAACCCCGGGATCTGTCACCAACGTTTAATCCCGCCTTACTCCAAGCGCAACAAAGATTACCCTTGGTAACCGCGCAGCCTAGCAAGATCACTGCTCAACTCAGATGTCATTCTGGTGCCTTTATTTGTGCACCAAATGCCTTATTCGCCTCTGCCTAGCTTAGCCGCTCCGGATTGTAATCCTAAGGGAAATGCGTCGAACGCAGTATTGAGTGATACCCACCCCACCTCATCATCGCCTCGAGTCGGAGAAACTCGCTAGCCGCTTACAAACCTAAGCAGTGCGCACTGGCTCCGACCTGGACGATGATGATCCAAGCGAAGGTGGTCCTTCGTTGACTCGTAGTCAGAAGAGAAGCTCCAGCGATACCCGTCGAGCGCGGCCGACAGGCCGTGAGTGACATAGTCTACAAAAGCGATATATAATTAGACCTTACCAACTCAAGCCTAGACCTTGAATTTCTCTGACCTAAACCACAATGACTGATACCCTCGTCCTTCAATGGAACATTAGAGGATACCGTGCTAACTACGCTGAACTATTGAAATTAACCAAAACCTATAATCCAATGGTAGTTTGTTTCCAGGCAACTCTCCTGGAGCTGTACAAACCATCTTTTCCCAGTGGATATTAAGCCCACTTCACCTCGCCCACTACCAATGCTCGACCGGGCACTGGCCTAGCTACAATAGTAAATCAAGCAATCGCATGCACTTCAATCCCTCTACAAACAACTCAGTAAGCTCAGGCCCACAGAGTAGACCTCAAACGCCCCGTTACTATTTGTAACCTTTATATTTCCCCAATTGAACTAATTTCATGCGCGCTCCTTACTGACCTGGTTGGTCAACTTCCTGCGCCCTACCTTCTTGTTGGTGACCCTAATGCTAAACACCCCATTTGGGGGGAAGACACAGCTGATGGACGTAGAGGGCACGTCGGAGTATTCTATCTGTCTTCTGATTTTGCGCTACTTAATACTGGAGATATGACAACGTGAGAGGATAGGACCTGAGAGATATGGAGGAAGAATGGTAGACGTCAAGGAATGCGTTGCTGAAATGTGCGAAGAAGGTGTGTGGTGCGCGCCATGTGGGCGGGTGCAGGAGGAAAGGCTGCGAATGGTGGAACGAGGAGGTCAAACTGACGGTGACAAGGAAAAGAGGAGCGTTTGAGGAGTGGTTGCAGGTGAAGTCGGAGGTGGCTCATGAAAGCTACAAAAAAAGGAGAAACGAGGTGAAGCGGGTGGTGAGGAGAGCCAGAAGGAACGCTGATGCCAGGTGGGGCAGACGGTTGTGCCAGAATTTTGAGAACAAAAAAATGTTCTGGAAAGAGGTAAAGAGGGTGAGATAGGGAGGGGCCGGAAAGGAGGAAGAGGTGAAAGATGTAAACGGCCAGTTGTTGTTGGAAAGTGGTAATGTACAGAAGAGGTGGGCCGAGTATTTGAATGTCGAGGATGACAGATACAGATACAGACACTAGGCCGCATCCCCCAGAAAGGGGGGTGGCCGACGGCAAGGCGCACCTCACGCCCTCACACGCTCACACCCTCACACGCTCACATTCACACAACTTAGCCCTTTTGTGCCTAAAGGGTCCGGCCGGTAGCCCCTCAACTTACACTCTGGGTCCCGAATGTACCGAGGAACCGTCGTCAGCAGCAGGGCCCACAGTTTTCACTGGTTTACCCCCGCCGCGTCATAATGGCCGGGCCCCCCCCACCCACGACCATCCCGACAGCGGGATGCCAAGGGCGGGAAAGCACATCAGAGCAGCGTCAAAATCAACCATTCACAACCATTCTCCACTCACGCCTGTTCATTGCACGCTCTCTCGCCACCTCCACATTCATGTCTCTTCTTCCCAACGCCTGCTTCAGACCATCCATCCATCCAAACTTCGGTCTACCTCTAGGCCTGCGACCACTCGCCTCCGCATTCATCACCCTTTTCACCAATCTCCCTTCATC